>VDFB02385923.1:0-24964 GCA_007258455.2 Sequoia sempervirens | reverse complement strand
TAAATACATCTATTTAAAAAATATCAAATATTATACGTCTTTTTAACAAGTGCCACTTAGTATTGTGTTGAGGTGGAGGTTGCATTTATAAGTATTAAGTTTGTCATGGACAGGGGTTACTCTAAATTATGAATGGAAGGAGACTCGTTAAACATCATAAATTGTCTACGTGGAACCCATAAGCCTAGTTGGAGTGTCAATCAATTAATTAAGGATGCTATTGAGATCTTGTGAGGAAACCCGTGTTTCTCACATATATCTAGAAGGAAATTCATTGGCAGATTTTTTCGCCAATGAAGTTGTCAGACTTAATGAGTATAGAGCATGGGAGGAGGTATCTCCTTCCTGAGGCAGCTAAGATCTTAATGTGAAATGATGGATTTGGATGAGTTTATGTGGTGGTGTTATTTTAACATTAGTACCAGCTTTATAATCACGTGCTTTATGGGTATTGCTCGGCTTGTTGACTCTCAGATGAATACTTCTTGCCAGGTTTTTCTGTTGTTGGTTCTTGTGAATATGGGAGGTGACCGAATTAGAATTGAGCCTCATCCTTGTGCAAGCCTAAGAAAGAAGAAGAAAATTTGGAGGATTCTTCAACATGGGAATTTTACGCCTTTCTTGGAAAGGTTGCATGGTCATGATCCAAACGCTTCGACAGAGTTTGTTTCAAATTGGCACAATTACAAACTCTAGATTAAGGGCATGTTTGTTGACATCAATGAGGAGCTTATAGCTACTGTGACTGGGTTGCCTATGGTTGGTCGTAAATTCTTCAAAGACAAGAAGAGTAATGAGGAGGCAATGGCTCAATTCTTCAAAGATGAACAAAATAAACTCATCAGGATGGAGGCATGGGGCTATGAGCGGAAGTCTCTCAAGAAGTATGGGCGGATATAGGGGAAATAATAATGTGGTATGTGACTCTGGAAGGCAGGTTCACTACAATCCTTGGCCATCATTTTACTATTTTAAATCATTTTAGGCATGGATTGTTTATTTCCTTCCCTTTATTTCTCTTGTCCTCCAGGGAGGTCTCTGTGTATGCACACTTAAAAAATAGGAGGGCATCGATCCTACATGAGGGCTATATTTTGTTAATTATGGAGCATGTAAAAGCCCTATTTCCTGCCACCTCAATTAAGGGCAAGGAGAAGACTCTTAGTGAGGATTCTAGCTCATCTAGCTCAGATACCAGCGTGGCTGAGGAAGATGAGTGGAATGAAGAAGGTGAGGACGAGACTCCTTCCCCTATGGTTTCCCCTTCTAAAAAGAGGAAGAAGGGTAACCCTAAAGGAAAACAGGCAGCCAAGCAACTCATTCTACATGATTCAGAGTCCCAGTCTAATGGTAATGACACGAAGGTGGGATTTAGGGATTCTAGGTCCAAGGAAAAAGCTGTGAACATTGGTCAGGTTGATACTAAGGTTGGAGGTAAGGAGGAGGGGTTTCAGGAGAATGTGGTGGCCACAAAGGCCAAGGAAAAGCCTAGAAGGGTTTCTAAGCACATTTTCAAGATGAAGAACCGGGCCTCAAAAGATATGGTTGGGGATACCACGAAGCTCTACAAGGAGAAGGCGTTGGAGGAGAAGGTGGTGGAAATTGATAATTCCCCGGTTTGAAACTCTCCAAATGTGGAACCTGTGGGTGAGAAAACAGTGCAGGAGGAGAGTGTTGAGCATAAGCAAATGAAGCCAGAGCCTCTAAAGGTTAATCCCTTGTTGGAAGACTTCTCCTATCTTAATGATGACACTACCTCTATGTTTTAGCTTCTCAACATGGCGAGGGCAAGGGCCACTAGCACTTTCAAATTGGAAAAATGGACTCTACAGGAATTCAATAGGGTCAACATCAAAATAAGGGGATTTAAGGAGAAGGTGCAAAATATTTCAAAAGGAACAGCCTCAAATATTCTGATTGATAGAATTGTTGATCTTGAGTGTTTGTTCACTGATTTCAAGTCCCTTTATGAGCAACACTTAGCTGATTTAGAAGCAAAAGTATTGGATACCAATGCGGATATCAAGAAACTTCTCCATGCCTATCAAATTTCCATGAAGAATAGTGTGAATTCTTTGGAGGTCCTATTTCACAAGATCAGTGAGCTTAGAGAAGACCAGTTGTATTTCTCTGAGTTGATGGAGAAGGAGCAAGTGGCTAAAGGTGAAGGGAAAAAAGGTGCAAATGATAATGGTAAGGACCTTGCTACTAGAGGGTTGGGTGACTGGAGGAAGTCCATTGAGGATGAGAAAAAAAGAATTGTTGGACATGATCAGGCTCCATAGGAACTAGGAACTTGAGGTGGCCAACACCTTAAGAAGTATGAAGTAGTGTCTTGTGGTTTGTTTTTTGTTTGTTTCTCTGCTGTTGGGTTTCGATTTCTTTCCTCTTATTTTGTTGCTTTTTTGCTGATGGATGTTGCTAATAGTTTAGTGTTATATCTTTGAAGCATCATTTTGTAACGTTTGATGTTTTGGGTTGTGGATTGCTACTGATAATTTAGTGTAGTATCTTATGAGAAACATTTTATACCTAAAGTTGTAAAGGGTTTCGGGTCCCTTAAAAACCTATTTTTCCCATATAATCAAAACAAGTGCCACGTAGTGGCAAGTACTTGCTTTGATAGCTATTGATATAGCAATAGCAAGGTCTTAGTATTGAGTATTGGGATAGTTAAATGGTTGATAATGGTTGATATTTTATATTTTGAACCTAAGATTAATATTATATAATGTAATTTGTATTATTATAATATATTATTCTTAGTCTAGTATATTGATGATGATTATATTTCGTAACTATTGAAGAATTTTTATTAATTTAATCCAATCAACGTAATCATTTTTAAGATAGGTTGGAGCCTTATCAAATGTTTTAATGATAGTCAGTTCTTTATTCTACTTAGCATTTAGATGTGAGAGCTTTTTTATGTTGTGTGTAAGGGTTGTGCGCTAGAAGCACATTTAGTGATAGTTGTTGTCATTTGGACTAATTATTGAAAATATATTATGAGATTGTAATTATTTATTTGTGTTTATATTTGTGTTGTGTTGGTTATGCCCAGAAGAGTGGCTATTACAAGGAGCATAGTGTGTTTGGGTACTAATAAGTATTAATAATTAATACTTGTTGTATATTTGTTTAGTTTTATATTAAATACAATATAAGAAGAATTAATATGGCACAGTGTATTGTATGTGTTATTTATTACAATAGCGTGTATTTATTTATTGTTTGTACTAGAGTAGTTTTGATTATCGAAAAAGCTAATTTTAAAGGGGCCCAGAAACCCTATACAAAAAAGATTGTTGGTTTAAAAAAAATCAATACATAACAAGTAGCCAACCATAAAAAAAACAAGCAAAAAAGTAGAACCCAAACAACAGACAACTAAATACTTTTCATAATTTTAGCTGCTTCAAGATCATGAGCAATAATCTTCTCGTGCATGTCCACCACCTTGGCAATCTCATGAGCAGGAACCCCCACATTCTTTTTAGTCTTGCTGCGGGTTCAAATGTTGGGGCCATTATCAGTCTCCCCTCCATTCTTGTCTTTAGAAAATTCAACCATAATACCAGTCATGTTCTTCATCACACTAGAAGACCCTTAAGAAATTGAAGCCCCTGGGCATTATTCTAGAGAGTGCAATGGCTAATTTTGACCAAAGTATCAAGATTTTCAAAGAATTTGGTCATCCTTTCTTCCACAACCAAAACTCTAAGCTTGAAATCCTTCTTCATTTTCAACATTTCATTAGTGACAGTCTTCAAAATATCAAAAATTGATCAACTTGGGCCAAAATGGAAGAGTCTTAAGGATTGGAATTAACCTCAAAATTGTTGATCAAGGATTGAACCTTAACATTGGTTAGATTCATCTCACTAAACAACCATTTAAAGAGTTTCAAGAAAATAATCATACCCAGAACATTAGTTAAATCTTCACGATTGCAGTTAAAAATGTCCCTATTATCAATCAAGTCATCCCCAAGGTCAACCTGGGTCTATTGCTCATCATGAATAACTGATTTTCACTTGTTAGGAGCATAATCACCATCAAGGACTTTGATTTTTAGATTAGGAGTCTACACATCAACAATAGCATTAGGAACACCAGTCTTACCCAACTCATTATCCACCTCCATAAATTTATCAACAGTCATCGCTTTCACACCACTTGGACTCTCCTCCAACTATGTCCCTTCAATTTCACCACAAGCTTCATCTTCAAACTTCGAAGAAAAATTCTTCCTAGCAACAAAATGTTCCTTACCCTTAGCCTCTTTAGTACTTTCACCACATTTCATAAGGATCTTCCTTTTCTGCTCCCGAATAGGGGTCGGAACCTTCTCAACATATTTCCCCTTTTTGACCTTCTTACCCTTTGTAGAAACAACAGCCCTCCTCACTACTAGTTTGTTACCCCTTATACTAGGTAGGATGAAGAGTATTTTTCAACTTCTTTCTCGGCTTAGGTTTGAAATCTTCAGGGGGCTCTAAGAGCACCTCCATAGAACCATTAGACCCCACATCATCCTCTTCATTTTCCTTAGAATCATTACCAACGTCATATCTCAACTTCTCTTGCTTATTCAAATGGTGTTTAACAATTCTCTTAGGCTCCTCCAGAATATAGAAATATTTAGCATACTCCATTGCCAAAAGGATTAAACCCTCATGCAATATTAGATTCTTAGCGCTTTTGAAACATTTTGAAATGTTTTAGGTTTTCAAGATTTTCCAAATGTTTTTGTGTTTTCCAAGGTTAGACCAAGACCTAAGGGGAAACTGACCTAATGCCTCGGGGCTCATCAATGATGGCCTTGCCTACATTATACACGTAGAGACGACGTAGTTCGACTAACTTTGACTAGTAACTGTTTATTCGATGGGATATCAACATTGATGGATTGTCAGTTTATTATGACAGACTCCTAAAGACTGACCTAATGCCTTGGGGGCTCATCGATGATGGCCTTTCCTATGTTCAAGCTCAGAGGCAACATAGTTCAATTGAATTTGACCAATAACCATTTATTCGATGGGATATGAATATTGATATATTGTTAGTTTATTATGATGGACTCCTAAAGACTGACCTAATGCCTCGAGGGCTCATCGATGATGGCCATCCCTATGTTCAAGCTCAAAGACAACATAGTTCGATAAGTGTTCTTGCCTATGGTCATATTTATTTTTGCCTCTCTACCCCTACAACGTGATGAAATAGGATCAACATGCTCTGATACCACTGATGAAGGGGACTCCCCTTACAAATATGAAAAATTATAACACAACTCAAATTTGCACAACATATGCATGAAAGAAAAATGATATATTTTATTGTAGCAAATATAAATTGGGATTACAATATGCAGAAGCTCACAAGCTTTCCCTTTACAACATGGGCTTCCTAATTACATAAATCAGCAATATGGAGTCACAATCTCCTCACATAACTCTGCAAATTTGGATTCACCAATCCTCTATCCAATTCAACATCTTGTTATGCTAAACTCCCATTCTCCAAAAAGCTAACCTCTCAAATGAAAAAGGCCCCAATATATAAAAGTTTGTGAACGAGAAAACCACTTTGGTTTTCCCAAAACAACGTGCAATTACCACCTTGGAAAAATCATGTCCCAATTCGGTGAAAAATCATAAAATAATAAAATATTCTAAATGCTCACATAGCCTTCTCATGGGCACCTAAACTTCAACCAATCAAATTTGGTCAAATTTGACTTTTTCCTTACTATTTGATGGCTCTGCTGACTCCAGGCAAGAACATGCACCAACATGCAAGCTTGGACGCCCAACATGCAAGAGCATGCAAATCATAAAAATCAACATGGAAGAAGATGCATGGTAAAGTGGTCCCCACCTTGAAAAAGATGCCTAGCTTGGAATATTCCTCCAAGATGCTTTTGTAACTCTTACTAAAGTTTATTTGCCTCCAAAAATACAATTATAAATCATCATAGGGAAAAATTACATATTTTGGAAATTAAAATAATTATTTTCACACATTAGCCCATATTACCCCTTATTGAAAATTAAATAAAGCAAAAATAATATTTTTGGTGATGTTGATTGCTAGTACTCTTGGATTCTCCTGCATCAGACATGTCGGGTAGGAAGTTTGTGAGCATAGGCTCACAAAAGTGGAGTTGAGTGATAGGATCACCCTTTCAGATTGTATGCAATCTATAACGAACTCCATCACTTGTGAAATATACAGAGGGTTATTTCCTCATTCTCTTTTTCCAACACTTGGCTGGCACAAGCACCATCCTCCTTCCACAACTCTATTCACCACCCTTCTCTCCTCTCATGGATTCACATCCACCATGTACCGTCCTCCTCCAATGAATCTTTCCTCTTTGCTCCTCATTTGTGGGATCCATCCCACCACTAACCGACCACCTCCACCAAGTTTCACCTACAACATCCTCTACAACTTCTACATGCAAATATGTATCATCCATACACCAATTTGCAACTACATACTCTATGTTCATCTTTGCAAATAAAGGTAAACTAAAAACAAAATTTTCTACACTTACCTCATTCTCTTTTGCTTCCCCAACATCTTTTTCTTTTTCCTTTTCTACAACGACAATATTTCCCATCCATCCTTCTTCTTTTGCCATTTGTTGCAACATCCTTGCACTCCATCGCTACAACTTCAAGTTCCACAACTGCATCTTCATTGTTCTCATTTTTAGCACCCTCTTATACATTCTTCTCTTCACTTCTCACTTCTTTCACTTCCTCAATCATTGCTACAACATCTTTTTTCCTCTCATCCTCCACTACAATCTCACCATCTTCCTTCATGCTATCCTCAAAGCATACTTTTGCAATATTCTCTCCCTCATGTTCACATGCATACACAACTATGAAATTTTTTTGTCTTTCTTCTTTGGAATTTTATCAAACACTTGCTACACACTCTCAATATTCAACCTCTCAGGTATAGATTGCCTCACATTCGGTGATCAATCTACACACCACACACACTCCACCCCCAGGTTCTGGTGCAAACTGCCTCCAATCGACGCTTCTACCTACACACTCAAGAACACTAGCTCTGATATCACTAATGAAATAGGCTCAACATGCTCTAATACCACTGATAAAGGGGAATCCCCTTACAAATTTGAAAAATCATAACACAACTCAAATTTATACAACATATGCATGAAAGAAAAATGATATATTTTATTGCAACAAATATAAATTGGGATTACACTATGCAAAAGCTCACAAGCTTCCCTTTTACAACATGGGCTTCTTGATTACATAAATCAACAATATGGAGTCACAATCTCCTCACATAACTCTGCAAATTTGGATTCACCAATCCTCTATCCAATCCAACAACATCTTGTCATGCTAAACTCCCGTTCTCCAAAAAGCCAACCTCTCAAATGAAAAAGGCCTCAATATATAAAAGTTTGTGAATGAGAAAACCACTTTGGACATTTTCCCAAAACAAAATGCAATTACCACCTTGGAAAAATCACGTCCCAATTTGAGGAAAAATCATAAAATAATAAAATATTCTAAATGCTCACATAGCCTTCACATGGGCACCTAAACTTCAACCAGTCAAATTTGGTCAAATTCGATTTTTCCTTAATATATGATGGCTCTGATGACTCTATGCAAGAACATGCACCAAGATGCAAGCTTGGGTGCCCAACACATGCAAGAGCATGCATATCATAAAAATCAACATGCAAGAACATGCATGGTAAAGTGGCCCCCACCTTGAAAAAGACGCCTAGGTTGGAATATTCCTCCAAGATGCTTTTGTAACTCTTACTAAAGTTTATTTGCCTCCAAAAATACAATTATAAATCATCATAGGGGAAAATTACATATTTTAGAAATTAAAACAATTATTTTCCCACACATTATCCCATATTATCCCTTATTGAAAATTAAATAAGGCAAAAATAATATTTTTGGTGATGTTGATTGCTAGTACCCCCTGATGCTCCTGCATCACTTCAAGCTCAGAGACAATATAGTTTGACAAGTGTTTTTGACTTTTTGACTTTTTAGACCTGTTTAGGGATTTTGATGTGATTTGGATGTTTTTGGAATTTTGGAGATGTTTTGAATGTTTTTAGATTTTGAATGTCTACAAGATTTTGATGTTTTTAGGATTTTTTGACTATACAACTTTTTGAATGTTTTGGGATTTTAACTTTACAAATGTTTCAGATATTTTTGGGATTTTGATTGTACAACTGTTTTGGATGTTTTTGGATTTTAGAGATTTTACGACTATTTTTGGATTTTTTGAGGTTTGATGAAATAACCTTAAGGGAATATACAAGAACTCGATCCGATGCAAGTATAGATAGATTCCCACGCTATGATGTGATAGACTACCTTGATATAGGTAGGACAAACTGACCTCAGGAGTATGCCAAGTAGTACTAAAGGGGAACATGGTACTTACTCAATATCCAACTATGATACAAATGTAGATGGGTGATGGAATAGATAGGACAAATAGGAATGAAGGATGGATGCAATGAATGATGAGGCAAGATAAGTCGAAGAGTCAATGGTGGATGGATGGTGCTTATTTATGTGAGGCATCTGTTTGCTAGGTTTTCACCAAGGTACTTGCCCAAAGCGCCGCCAAAGTGGTTTTCACTAAAGGATGATTTTTCTCTTTACTATTTTCAACATTTTTTTTGGATTTTGTTATTTTTCTATTTTTGGGTTTTTGGATTTCTACCCTTCAAGACCTAGGCATAAAACTTCTTGAGATGTGTGTTATTGATAGGATCCTGCAAGGGTTCTCCTTCAGGTGTTGACAATTGATAAGCTCTAGAACCATAACTAGCTATGACAATGAACGATCCTAACCAATTAGGCTCAAACTCCCCTTTGCTATTTGGATCCAACATATTCTTCTAGTTCCCCTTCAATACAAGATCTCCCACCTAGAAGGATCGACTTTTGATACCACATTGTTATACACATGACCTATGTTGTGGTAATCCCTCCCTTTACCATTATTTTTCCCTTACTATGGTTCAACATAGGTTCTTGTATATTTTAAGGTCTTGATTTCTTGATTGTTGATCCACAGTTATGTCTCTGTCGTCGATTAGTTCTTGAATGAAAAATTTCAATTTCATGCAACTTGATGTTTTGTGTCCCTTGATTTTGTGAAAATTAGAAAGATCCTTCTCATTATACCATGGTGGTTTGAATTGAGGTTCTTGATTATTTTGATAATTAGGGAGCGTGATGAGATTGGATTACACTAATTTTTGCATGAACACTTAAATAGGTTTCTCCAAAGGTGTGTACTTGCATCGTTGAGGGTAATTGTTTTGAGGGGGTGGTCCTCTTTGAGTGTTGGCATTGTTGATTGATTGTTGGTTGTTTTGTGGCTACGTGTTTGGCTGTTGTTTGTTTTGTTGCATGTTTTTTCCATTTTGGAGCACTTAAAACCATTTTTGCGTCAACTACACCATCATTAGTGATGTTCTTATTTTTGTCCCATATACGAGGTTTGTCTTTGGAACTAGATGATGGATAGTTATCTTTGTATTCTTACATTTATCCTTGTGTGATGAGGGCTCTTTCAATGTTAAGACCCCTAGGGATGAGTTCTTCGTATGACGAGACACATTGCTTTTTTAGTTGGAAGGATAAGTTTGTGTCCACATTGGAAATAATGATCTCTATCTATTAGTTTTGGGGAATTGGACATTTGCATTTACTAGCTCTATGCCTCCATTATTGCAAAAAAATTGCAAATGATTCACCCTTGTTCTATTTTAGGGTGTATATTTCCTCCAAACTTACATCCATATCGAGGTTGTAGGAGAAGTGATCCACAAACTGATCTATTATTTCTTGGAAAGTTTGGATTCTAGGACGTAAGTGCGAGAACCATTCTATGGCTTGGATTCCCAAACTATGTAGGAAAAGACACATCAAATAGGAGCCATTGTATGCCACTTCCATACATGCCACATAAAATTCCTTGATATGATCTTCTGGATTTCCACGCCCTTTGTATTTGTCAAATTTGGGGATTTCAAATCCTGGTGGGAATGGTATCATTGCAATGTTATGATCAAAAGGATATGTACACAAGTCTCATTGTGCATACGATTTCTTTATTTTTCCAACTTGGATATCTTGAATATTTTGCATGAGCATTCTGATTTGTGAGGAAAGATCGTCTTGAGGATTTTTTGGTGGTGGAGCATACGTGTTGTATTGTGGGATGGTAGATGAATTGTATGCAAGATTTTGGTAAGGTGGTGTGTTTGTGTTGAATGTATTGTATGGTGCATATGGTGGGATGTTTTGACATTGCGAATTGAATGGTGATAATGGTGGTGGTGTGTTGTATGCTCCTTGAGAATTTTGATTCAAGACATTTTGTTGTGAATTTGCATATGTTTGTCATTGGTTGTAATACAAGCCTTGTTGGTGTTGTTCTTGTTGAGCATATTGTTGTGCTTGTAATTGATCTTGTTGTTGCGCTTGTAATTTGACTTGTTGTTGTGCTTGCAATTGGGATTGTGCTTGTTGCACTTGCAATTGAGCTTGTTGTTGGGCTTGCAATTGAGCTTCTTATTGTTGCACTTGTAATTGGGATTGTTGTTGTTGTTGATACACAATAGATTGTTGATGAGACAAAGCATTTTTTCCTTGAGGTGATGGAATGGTGTTTTGATTTGGGACAAGTTGGTTTGATTGAATGTATTGGCTTGATGGGAGTTAGTTACGCATAATGTTATGTTTAAATTGAGCACTGTTTCAATTAGCATTAATTTAAAATGTCAATCTTATAGCTCCATTCGGTGGAATTTGGTACATAATAACAAGCCTCTTGCCTTGTTGTAAGGGTGCTCTACAAAAAAATGGAACCAAATGGGTATTCAAACCTTTCAAAACATCTTAGTTAATGGTCACTTAAAAAGTTGGGACAGTCTTTTCTCTAATTTTAACATACTAGACTCTAATATGAGAGCATATAATATTATTGTGGAAGCCTACAAAGAGACAAGCTTTCCCATAAATACTAGTAAGGATATGAATTTAACATGTTCTCTTATTTGGAAATATGGCACTGGTTTATTTGATGTTAAAGCTAAATTAATTTACAAAGAGTTAACCAACAATATCTCTATCATTGAGCATGTTAATTATTGTTGGGGGTTATCTCTGTCTGAGAATAACTGGCATAAAATTTTTGGTTCCGTTTGGCATAACATCAAAGAGCCTAAAAAGGCCTGCTTTGGATGGCTTATTTTGTTGCACAAAATTCCATTCAAATTTAATCATGCTGGTGATATTTGTAGTATCTGTAGAACTCCTAAATCTATAATGCATATCTTTTTTTATTGCTTTTATGCAAAATAAATTTGGAATTTTTTCACCATGATTTAATGATTTAGTACAGTAATGATAGAATTAACTAGAAAGATGTTTTACTCAATAATAGAAATTTAAATAAAGATTACCAATTTTTTTGGGATTGTCTCTCTACTAAAATCTTATGGCACATTTGGAAGGAAAGGAACGAGTATAAATTCAAAGGTTGTTGGAGGATACTTATTGAGTCTTCAAAAAGACTCACCTTCCTTAATATTGTTTTGTAGGTCACTATTACCATGGAGATTTCTATGACAAAATTCATGAGGTTGATCACTGATGGCATAGTGTTAGTCAACAAGGAGGAGGTGAAGTACATGCACACTTGGTACCACAACCATGAAGACTCAACAATATTCCTTAGAGCCTTGGGGGAATTCCAAAGAGTATTCAACAAGGTAGCAAGTGGGAATACAAGAGGACCAATGAAGGTACACCAAGTAAGACTTCAAGGGAATGCAGGAGCCAATTCGGCTACCGAGGAAGTCAGGTCTAATATGAAACCCTCTTTAAGGGATTTTGGGTGGGGTGACTTCAAAGAATGCAACTAGAGCTAAATGAGTAGTCCTTTAATGTTCCACTCAGACTGGGTCAACGTGCTTATAAATATCAATATTCTATAATGTTTGTATATTCTAAATGCTACAAGTGTTGTATATGTGTAAAAATCTATACTGTCAGTTTTTGTATATGCATGTAGTAGTAGGGATAAAATCTTTGATAAAAGATAATATGATGAATACCCATTGCAAAGTATAATTTTTTTATTGTGGCCTAAAAATTGTTGAGGCAGATGATATGTAATGGTTTTTGATATTCTATTATTAATACAAAAAATATAAATAAATGATCTTACAAAATAGTATTAAATCATTCTAAATACAAAAAATTACCTTCTTTAAATTATCTATATTTTCTACCACTTCATTAAAATAAATAAATTAAATATTTGATTTACAAATAATATATATTTACTATTTATCTAGCTTTTATTTGAAAAACTATTTTTATTTATTTAAGACCTAATTTGTTAATGGGTAAATATGCAATCTTGTATCACACTTTATAAAGGAATTGGCTAACACAAATAAAAATTCTCAATTTTGACCGCATAAAAGTGGTCTTTATATTTTTAATTTCAAAATTATGTAAACTAATGAAATATAGAACTCTTGATGAAGTAGTTCCTATAATTTTTCAAAAAAATATATTTTTTTTTATAAATTTAAGAGCAAATTTTGAATTGCTAAAAATTTTAGGAAAAAGTGATGTTGAGTTGACATCAAGAAAAAAATAGCAATTTTTTTTATTTTCCCTTGATTTTTTTCCTAAATAGATAACTTCAATATCTAGTACATGGAAAAAAATTAAAATTTTGATGTATATTTTCCTCGTAATAACGTTTTAATGTCAAACATACTAGAATTTGATAGTTTTTATTTGACATCAACTATTGTTTTATTTTTTTATCATTTAAAAAAAATTATACCCTTTTGAAGAGGATTCTTTCCTCTAATGCATCATATATTTTAAAAAATAATAATATATTTTAGTATTTTTTAAATTTATAATCAGCCTCATTTTTTATTTTAACAACCTACTTGCATTATTTACAATGAAAAACATATTTTAAAACTAATTAAAATATCAAAAATATATATTTTTGGATTCTTGACTTTAAGCTCTACAAAAGGGTATTTTTAGTTTTTTGAAAAAAATCATTTTGACTGAAGAAATATCATGTTCAAGTGGAGATTTTTAGAAATCTCTAAAAAAGGATGAGGTGGTTGCCAACAAGGATGCTACATAAACAGTTCCGGTCGAAAGGGTTTCAACTGAAACCCTTTTAGTTGAAAAATTACATACAAATTGTGTCAGATTTCAAATCAATAAAGGGAAAAATACTATTTTAATGTTTCAAGTGAAAGGGTTTTGCTCGAAACTTTATGTGCCATGTATAAGCCATGTAGTTTTGAGCAAAACTGTTCCAATTGAAACTTTTTAGGTCAAAATTTTGTTTCAACCTAAACTATTTCACTCATAACTATTTAGTTGGCCAAAAGTGTGACACAAGTTTGTGCTTTTACCCTAATGTCAGCATAATTTATTAGTTTTTTATTATTCTTAATACATGTAAAATGCTTCTTGCACCAATTATCATGAATATAACCCGAATTCCTATTCTAGCCCTATCTAACTCTTGTTATAACCCTTATCATACCTCTAATTTTAATCCTAATCAGAATTTTAACCCTCCAACTCTTAAACCTAACATTAGCATTATTTTCCTAACCCTAACTATAACTATAACCATAAGTATGTTATAAATTTTATCCCCTTTCAATGTAAACGTTTCAGTTACTCACAATACCAACCAAGTCATTTCCATTCTTCCACTCTACTCTTCTGCTAGCCTTCTATGTGGCACAAAATTCTCTTCTAGATCTATCTCTATTAATCATTTAATTAATAGATTATAATTTATATAAATATTAAAAAAAAACCTACGCACAATAAAAACAATCTGCTATATGCATACAAGTCCATCTATCACTGATGTAAATCACAAATAAATTTGATCCACAACTGTTCCACCTTACTTGATTTCATTAATTTCTTCGCTTTTTGCTCTTGTTATTGGTACAATAACTCTTCTCAAAAAGTTCAAAATATTCTCATACAAAAACCTATATTGTATCTATAAAACCAGAACAAAGAAGCCATTCTTATTTCAACAACCTATATTGTATCAAGATAATCCTTCACATTACTTTGCTTTCACTATGATATTTGCTCTCAAACATTATTTTCCACTCACAATAGAAGCACACGCACATAAAAAATGTCTAACTCTCCAAACTAACAAAAATAATCATTTAGAAACTCACCAACTAACAAAAACAATGATTGACATCTTTCACTAATATTCATTAACATTCTTGTATTATATTTCCTACTTTCTTCTTTATATGTTTCTCCTCATATGAATATCCAAAACCAAAAGCAAGAACCCATTCTTATTTCACCATCTGTATTGTATCAAAATATAGGCTTCTCTCACAACCTTCCATATAAAAAAAAAAATCCAGCCCAACTGTTGGTTCTGCATGTTGATAAACACCTTTAAAATTTTCATATCCTACACTTTGGAACACTCCTTTAACATCTTCCTATATAGAATCAAAAATCATATCCAGAAGATTATTAACCACTCACCAAAAAATGAAAGACACACAAACAATGTCTAAATTTGCAACAAACAAAATCGATCATTGACAAACTTACCATTGAACACGACCCAACAAAATTGTCTTCTCCCCAAATTCTAATCACCAACGTATAACTATTGAAAACAAAAAACCTTACATAATTGATCTTTGTTCACCATCCTTTCCACATAACACCTTGACAATATACAAAAGCCCCTAAAAACATCTCCCTTCTTGAAACTCATTTATTAAAAATGTACAAACCGATACAATACTTAAAACTCAAATCCTACATACTCTACAACCCCATAAATTAGAAAATATATATAATCTAATTTCCTACCCTCAAGCATTAAAAAAAGGTACCACACAGTAAATGTGATCCACTACCTAGATCCATATCCCATTTGTTACTAATATAAACCATAAATAAATGACCACCACAGTTCTCACTACCTTATTCTACTTAGCATATGCACATGACAACTTTGTTGCATAACTAAATATTAATATTATTATAAACATATAATTTTCTATTTTTAAATAATATACTACAACCACTCTAATAGATTGAACCAAAAACAAATCATTAATAATATTAATAATAAAACCAAAAATAATAACATAATGTAAACAATATTCATCATAAGTTTTTTTTTTTTGGGTACGTAAACAAATATTGTATTGATTATATCAAAATTGGTTGCATAGATACAACCATGTCATTTTACATTCTTTCGCAACCCTTACCCCAACCCTATACAAGGTAATTTACAAAAACCCAGAAACAACCAAAGCTTTTGCAGTTACATCCTTCATGACTCACCTATAGCCCTTGCGTCCAAAAAACCTGAGCAACCAAATGGTGCATTTGAACCACCCCACATTGCCATCGCGAGCACCCATGACAGTCACAAAAAAGAAGAACAGGGACCACTGCTCCTACGCCCCTACACATACTCCACACCCTCCACTTGTAAGTATTCCTTTAAGTGTCCCCACCAGTCCACCCCACCCACTGGCGCTAGATAGAGATGGTGTTTCAGGAAGATAACACCACAGCCGACGTGAGCCCTGTGCTCCACTAGAGCCTCCCCTTTTATGTCTAATAGGAATGGATACAACTTCACCTACACACCAGGTATGAAGATCATGTTCATATCCTTTAGCATTGGTAGCCCAATCCTCAATTCCACAATGATTATCATGTCCTCCACTCCACCCAATAGGTCCACCATGATCAACTTGAGGGCCATTAGCAATACCATCGCTTTGGGAAACTCCAAATCCAAAAGAGAATCCATAAAATAGGAAGCTATATCTGTGTTGGTTCTATATCTCTCAAAAGAGACCATAAATTCTTGTCCCAAAATTAACTCTATAGCCCCTAGCACCAATGGATCCTAGTCCTTAAATATTGATTTCATTTGGCTTGTTGAAATGTTACAAAGGAAAGCCTAGAGCTTTCGAGAGGTAGCGATTCTTACTGATGTCTCCATGCTATTGCGGAATGCCAAAACTTGGTGACAATCTGTGCCAAAGAAATGGTATAAAATTCCCACAATACGTGTGGGCATTAATTAACTTGATACATTAGCTCGCAAGACCTTACCAAGTATACGTCATCAAGCCCCAATTGACAGTGCACAAATGATAGCAAGGACACCACCCATTACTCATCGCACACTTCGCCAAACATGCCATAGTAGAGCAAATGTCCTAAGAGTTACACTACCATCTCAGTGACACATAAACCAAATGCCACCCTCGTCACATCTATTGCCATGTCACCCTTGCCACTATGCTGCAGAGAGAAGCATGCACACCTAATACTATTGTGCAACTTCAAAGTAGTTTGTCCACGAATTTCCATCAACCCCTTCATTTTCCAACTTATCTACTTTCTAAATTGTCTCCTTGTAAGTATGTTTTATGAAGAATTCACTAAAGGAATCCAACAACCGGCTAGCCTCCTCCAACAATGGTCATAGTCGCTAGTTTGTCATCTTGCCAGACTTCCACACCTACACCACAACCATCAATTCCCCCTCTATCACAATACGGTCTAGGCTCAGGTGCCTACACAAATGGAGACCCTCAATTAGCCCACTAAACTAAACCACTATATTAGTACCCACCAGGATGAGAGAGGAACGAACTGCCAACACCGTCCCCAACCAATCTCATATAATACACCTCGCACCAGAAACACCCAGGTTCTCGCACAAGGCACCATCAAAATTCATCTTGTTCCACCTAACCTGTGGAGGGAACCAAACAACATCTCTTTTGTTGTCATTTTGTTTCATCCCCAGGATCACCCCAAGTTTGGGAATATTCATTCTAAACCACACCTTCCTCATCTATGCATCCCACTCAGTAAACTTTGTCTTCTCACAATTCAGTTGAGCCACCTTGCTATTTGTGACCTCCACGATTGCAGCCTCTAAGCGATTAATGAATGTAGGGAAGTATCTCATCATGTCCTTAAACAACCTCTGATTCCTTTTGCTTCCACAAATCCCACACAACCAGTGAGGCGCTAATCCACCAAAGAACTCCATAAAGAGAGCTCTTCTTGAGAATTGACCAAGAAGCAAATAGAGATCAAATGTCATTGGGCAACACTCCTTACCAGTTGATTTTTGCACATAGCCATCGCCAACAAGCCTATGAGAATGAACATCCAATGAGGAGATGATTTACATCTTCCTCAATTCCTTTGCAAAGAACACATCTGGAAGGCCTCACACATCCCATCTTGTGAAACTTATCCATCATCAAGATCCTTCCTTGAAGGGAAGCCCAAGAAAATTTTCTTACTTTTGGGAGGCACACCTTGTTCCAAAAAAGGTGTAGCGGTATTTCAAATTTTACCTCCACCTTTCACTGCCACTCATAGCCATCTTTGGTCCTATACATCCTAGACAATGAACTAGCCCACACTAATCTATCCTCCCCATCTCTAACTATTACCCTTCTTGTAGACAATAATTTTGTCAACCTCGAAGTCTCCATGCGAGGGACAAGGAGGCCCTCAAGGTCCCTCCAATCCCATACATAATGCTCATCCACTAGTTTTTCTGACAAGTAATATCTCACATTGGTGCCCCAAGTTTGTTGCAGAAAATTCTTTAGTTGGATCACCTTCAAGCAACTATCTATGATTGGGAAGCCACCCCAAGAGTCCTCCCAGAAAAGTGTTGATCTCAAATATTTGTTCTAAAGGATCTGAGCCCACTTTGTGTTGTTATTCATATACATATTCCACACCAACTTCACTCCAAGTGCTTTATTTTGTTTGAGGATGTTGCGCAGACCAACACCACCATTCTCCTTTGCCTTACACATGAAATCCCAAGCAATGAGGGGATATTATTCTGAATTGAGGTCCCTTGCCAAAATAATTGTCACATGCAGTGATCTAGATTGGTAGCCATGCCTTTCAGTAGTGCCAAGGAAGACATTAGGTAGATAGGAAGGGTCGAAATAATCGCCTTTAACATCAAAATTCTCCCATCCCAAGAGAACCACTTTCCCCCCAAGAGGCCAATCACCTATTCATCTTGTCCTCCAATAGGTCACATAGTTTGTTATTTCTAGCACCTTTTTCCAGTGGGATTCCAATATATGACACTAGAAAATTCCTAACACAAAAGTTGAGAGCCCTGACAACCACCACCTCCATTTGAGGATTTGTGTTTATGAAAAACACCTTTGATTTCGCCTCACTAACTTGTTGGCCTAAAGCCTCCTCATACTCTTTGAGAATATGTTTGAAAGCCAAAGCTTCATCCACTCTAGGGGACCTGAAGAGCAGCATATCATGAAAAAATTGCTGATGTGTAACATTAGGGAGTCCACAAGTGACTTGCAGCCCAACAATGCTACCTTGTATTAAAGTGTTTGTTATCACTCTACCCAACGCATTGGCCATGAGAATGAAGAGAAAGGGAGACAGGCGGTCTCCCTGTCTCAATCCCCTGGAAGATTCAAAAAATCTAGCTAGCTCCCCATTGATCAAGACGAAGTATCATGGGCTAGCAATGCAACAGATAATCCACAAAATCCATCAGTGGTCAAAACTAAAGGCTTCCAATGTCTTGTAGAAAAATTGCCAATCCACCATAGTGTAGGCCTTTTCATGTCGAGCTTGATGAGCATACCCGACTTCCTATTGCATTGGAGTGAATGGATTGCCTCTTATGCCACCATGGCCCCTTCAAAGATTGACCACCCTAGGACAAAGCCAGTTTTCTCTTCTTCTATTAGGCATGGAAGGAGGGTCTTTAGACAATTGGTGGTGGCTTTCGCCAGGATTTTGTATAGCATATTGCACAATGCTATCAGTCGGAACTCATCTAAAGATGAAGGCTTATCCTTTTTGGGGATGAGAGCAAGAAATGTATTGTTTATTTCTCATAGAAAGTAGCTTGAAGCCCTGGCCTCCTCCAATGCCTCAACAACCTTAGAGCCAAGAAAATGCCAACACTTTTGAAAGAAACACGTAGATACCCGTCCAGACCTGAAACCTTGTCTGGGTGTAACTGAAAGGTGGCGCATCGAATTTCCTCCATAGTAAAAGGGCCCGACAACACTTTATTCTGATCCACATTGACTACTCTATGAATATGGCACAAAATCTAGGTTTGTGTGAGCAGATTGGACCCTTCCAAATTGTTGAGTAGTAGGGAGAAAAAGTTAACCATCTCCTTTGCTACAATTGTCGCACCCTCAATTGTATCGCCGTTGTTGCTTTTTAGGCTTGAGATTTTGTTGTACTCCCTTCTAGCCCATGTAGAATTGTGGACGAATTCAGTGTTGTGATTGCCTTCTTTCACCCAAGTTTCTCTAGATTTTTGGTGCTAGAAGACCTCCTCCTTGGCTAATGTTTCTTCAAGATTTTTGAGGAGCTCTTTTTCTTTTACAAACAAGGTTGCATTCATTCCTTTTGCTAGCAAAACCTCATTCATCTCTGCTAGTTCTTTTTCTAGATGCTCCTTTTCAACAAAAATGTTCCCAAAGTGCATTTTGTTCCAATCGTTGATTTTCTGCTTTAGCAGCTTAAGCTTGCTTACCACACAAAACAATTTATTTCCAGTCATAGAAGCTTCCTTCCACCATTGCTCAATCTTTGGGAGGAATCCAAGATCACATAACCACATTTTTTTGAACCTGAATGAACTTTGCGCAACCTTTTTATCCCCTAAGATCTCCAGCCTAATCGGGTAGTGATTGGAGCCAGATTGTGGTAGTATTATGCAATCAAAGGAGAACGGAAACATGGCTAGATCTCCACTGAACATGAATCTATCTAACTTCTCTGCAATGTTGCTAAAACCTAGCCTTCGATTCATCCATGTGTAATTGCCATCCGACATTGGAATTTCAATTAGTGCATTCCTATTGATAAATGCCTCAAAATCTGTTTGAGACTGTGTTCTTGATTGGACTCCCCCTCTCTTGTCACTGTTTCGTAGAATCACATTAAAATCCCCCCTAAAATGAAAAATGACTCCTATGACTCCTTGATATACTTCCCAATTTCCTCCCAAACCTCCCTCGTCTTCTGGCAACTTAAGGGGCCATACACATTTATCATTGTGATGGCGAGGTTAGAAGTGTAACTCTTGATCCTACTGGCCAACCAATGTTGGCATGCTGCAATCTCCTCTAGATACACTGCTTGTGGCTTCCACAATGTACCTATACCCACTGACTCCACCACTGATAGATTCCAAAACTTGCATTTTTCTTTGAAATCCACCACCTCTTCCTTATTCATCTTTGACTCTTGTACTAAGACTACATCTACACTTGAATTTACTAAAAAGCACCTGAACATATGTTGTTTGTTAGGGGCGTTTAAGCCCCTAACATTCCAACTTAGCAACCTCATTGGCCCCCGGGAAGTGTAACGCCCTTCCCTGATCTTAGAAGCATTGTGATTTTTTGCTACCATGCAACCTCATTGTCCATTTCCCTTTTGTTCTCATTTTTTTTCCTACCTACTCTATTTTTGTCACCACAGTCGGAGATGCTCTTCCCGCCTATGGATTGTTTTATGCCCAATTTTTCTTTCGAAGTTTGAAGTGCACTCTCCAAAGTTGACTCCCCATCCTCAACAAGTTGCTGGCGATCTTTCACACATGCTTCATCTCCCCCAGAAGGGATAATTTCTTCCTCATTGGGATCCAAATGATCCAAATCCTTTGCTTCAATTGGGATCATCTGTAGGTTATTTTCTTCACCCCAAGCATCATCCTCACCAACAGAGGGAGATGTGTGATTCGTAGCCTCTTAGTGATTGCTTGAATCTCCTTCTAATGCACGAAGCTCATTGCCCACCTCCAGTATCATCTCCCAATCCTCTAGCATAGGCTCCATCGCTTTTTCTAGCCTCACCATCATTGCCCTTTGGTTAACCCCCATTTATGCCACTAGTTCAGAAGCGGGAACTCGTGGAGAGGAGCCAACTTGCCCTTCATTCCCACTTGCTGGCTTATTAGCCTCAACCTGGATACCATCACACTTCCAACTTCACACCTTTTCTCCCCCAAAAGTTCCCTCTTCCTACACAATCCTACCTTTTCCCTTTGGATTAGAGTGGTTTGAAGACCAAAAATCCCCATTCTTCCACTTCTTCTATACCCTCATCTGCTCCTTCGAAAACTCCCACTCCAACTTTTGTATCCATTGGCCCTCTACATGAATCAATTCCACCTCATCCCATTTGTGACTCCATGGGGCCAACTCAACACAAGTCCTAATCAAGCCCTCATTCCCCAATCGCAAAGCCACCTCATCAACACCCATTACCTTTCCCATTGTATTCCCTATGCATTCCAAGATATCCTTGTTCCACATCTCCATTGGAAGCTCTCCTAACCTAACCCAGATTGCTATCTTCTCTGGGATGTATGTCTTCAAATTGAAATTACCTTTCCAATTTATTAAATGTAAACCCTTTCCTTCCAAAAACAATTGCCTCCAAAATGTCTTGTTTGATTTGTGTCCCTACGCATTCAACAAGAAGGAAACCATCTTGCATGCATTTTATTTTTACCTCCTCATCCCATCTCCCCGACCACCAGTGGCATATTTTTTCCTTAGGGTAAACCCCTCCCCACCATTTGGTGATTAATTTACACTCCTCCAAATTTTCTCTCCTTGCGCTCATGAGTTTTGATGGAATGACAATCACAATGCAGTTTCTACCACCCCGCTGCTCCTCAACCCATAGGGTTCCATTTGAAATTTTCTACGTCGACTGATTCTATTTGGTTCAGTTTAGATCTCTTTCCCTCGAAAGAATAGGTTTATCACGCCATCCCATTCCTGCCCATTTTTTCTGTTAGACTTAGGAGCCCAACCTTTCTTATTCCTTTCTTTGGGATCTCCACTAGCCTGCCATATTGGGAGGCGACCCCCCTCTGGTGTACACTGTAGTGATCTCGCCCTTTGGAATTTTTCCCTTGCCACCCATACCGCTGATGAGTCCAAATAATGGCTCAATTTTGATAGGGTTTATCATATATTTTTTGTTGATACTATAGACTTTAACACCTAGTTATTAACACTCTCCATGTTATTTACCTAAATTTATGAACCTTGGGCATGAATTTATCCTTGTGAATTTTGATGATATTGACATGCTATGTGAATTATCTATATTAATTTTACATGTGGTTGAATGGATGTTACTTTAAGGTAATTATGGATATGCAATTGTTTTGTGTGTGTTGATGTCATTATGTAGGTTCACATTAAGATGCAGATATAAACAAAGCTTGCAAAGTGGAAGAAGTTCATGCCAGCTGGTCGGTTGCTAAGGAAGTCAAAAAGAAGGTCATTAAAGAGGTCAATGGAGGGAAACTCCCAGCTCGTGTGGAAGTTGTAACTTACCTTTAAATGATCATGTTTGTTAGTTGAGAAAATCTAGGATGCTTTGTTGTGCTAGATCCTCGTTGAGGCAAGTCTGCTTCGACTAAATTTGGCGCATGCATAACTTCCTCCCTCTTTTCTATGCTTTCAATAAATGGAATCCTCCTATTTTGCTAGAGTCGACTACCTAGTTAGTTAGGGTTGATCGTAAGTTTTTCCCTCTATAAATAATGGTTAGATGCCCCTTTTGATAAGGTTGGATGTTCTGAGATTGTACTTGCATTTTCAGTTTTAAGTAATGCAGTCATATTGCTGATATGATGTAATCATGTTTTCAATGAATAAAATGATATTTTGATTTGCTGCATTTGAGTTAGCTTAAGGAAGACTCACTCAAGGGGGCCTACTTGGTGAGAATTTCATCCATTTAGTTAAATAGTTATTTTTTTGTTCAGTAATTAGTTTTGGCCTCAACAGTTGTCTATTCCTACAACCGTTGGAATTTTATTTTGTGACTGTTCCTGCAGCCAAGGCAGACATAGTAACTTCCTGTTTGTTTGCTGAGATCTCTATTTCTATCATCTATTCCAATTCAGTTATTGATGCTCAGTTTAGTTGATAATTCATATTTAACACTTTTGTTAATTTATTTCCAACATTTTGTTTCAATATTGTTCCTTTCTAGTTATAGGATAAATGTGACTACAAATGAGCCCTAGTGCACAGACAGTGTTGACCCATTTCAAGTTTACGTCCCTGGGTTGACAATGAAATGAACCTTCATGATGAGAAATATAACTACTTAGTGCAGATGTCTAATCTCTAAGTTATAACTTTAAGGGCTTAGTTATTGAACCATTAGAGGAGGCCAACAACCACTTCTCCAATTTTCCCATCGACAGTCTTCAAAAAAATGTTGGATCTCTCCTTCCCCCAAGCCTATTCGCTTGGCCATCCATCCAAGGAAGTTGCCTTCCTTGAAATCTTCCTCTATGCGGTGCTTTCCTCCTTTCACCACCAACTCTCCCTACAACATGAAGCCCATGGCTGCCATGAACCCTAATCCATGAGTCCCTCGGTCTAAATTTGACCTCTTGTCTTCACGCCTCGCTTCGTGCCTTTAGGGACTTGGCCACTCCTTTGCATCTGCCACCCATGATACAAGTTTCGCCTGCCAAAATTCGTCGCTCGCTCCTGCCATCTTCTTTTGCCAAGCAAGATCAATCTTATAATGGCTATTTTATCATTGTTTTTTGTTTTTTGTTATCTTTGGTATTTACATTGTACTATACAGGTTGAAGAGCTATACTCACTAGACTTGGAATCCCTAAGCATCATAAGTTTAATTTTTATTAATTATATAATACACTATAATGCTGTAATTATAAGCATATAATTTTCTATTTTCAAATAATATACTACTACAACTCTAATATATTGAACCAATAAAAACCATTAATAATATTAAAAAAATAATAATAACATAATGTAAACAACATTCATCATAACTTTAATTATTATTAATAATATAATACATTATAATAGTGTAACCATAATATGTGATACATTACCATAACAATATAATAAAAATAATAATATAATTTAATAAAAATGCACACCTAATCTCAATTAAATTTAGGGGATGCGTGTTTGCAATCAGTGTAGTGAATGCAAAACGAGCTTCTCAAATGCATAAGCCTGTGAAATGCGGACACGTGCCTATAAAGTTTTCATTCAAAACATAATGCAAACAATATTCATCATAACTTTAATTATTAATAATATAATATAATATATTACTATAACTATATTAAAATGTAATAGTATAATATATTAAAAATTCACACTGAAGGTTTCATTAGATTTTTATGAATTTTAAAAAATTAGCATAAACACATTTCAATATACAAATTAATCAAAAATAATCAAAAATAGGTCTGTAATGAATCATCACAACCACCAATGAATTTAATCCATACAACGCGTGTTTGCAATGCGCGCAGTGAATCTGGACTAGGCTTTTGAAACAAGAAAGCTCATGATCCACGATCATGTTACTACTAACACTTGATTCACTCCGCAAAAGCTAAAAATGTTTTCGTTTTCCTCTCACGACTCTGCAAAAAGCTTTTGAAAGCCCCAATGCGAGTGATGTTTCAAGGTATTTGACCAATCAAAAGTCTGTGTTCCTTTTGCCGTTGACCATTAAAAGTCCCCATGAAGCCTTTGTTTTATCGTATCCAATGGCCCCTTATTCCCTAGTAACATAAGTTATTTTATGTGCACCTGCTTAAATGTTGTTTTAAGTCGGTGAGATATGGCTCCTGCTTTTATCCAAATCAACGCCAATTGTGAAGACCTCAGTTAATTCAATCTTGCCTTAAAAACCTTGCATCTTTTTAATTCAAATCAAACACATATCGTTTAACCCTAAAAAATTCT
>VDFB02385922.1:0-17608 GCA_007258455.2 Sequoia sempervirens | reverse complement strand
TATTTTGATTGAGCCTACAAATGTCATCGATCTTCAAACTTCAGACAAACCAAGGATTTTACAGTTGGTTGCATCAATGACAGAAAAAGAAATACCAGAGTTCATGGAATTTCTAAAAAAAATCAAGTCAACTTTGCTTGGTCTTACGCAGACATGCCCGGTCTTGATCTTGACCTTATCATGCATCACTTGTCCATCAAACTAGGGGTTAAGCCTGTCAAACAAAAACTCAGAAAGATGCACCCCCATGTGGCACTATTAGTTAAGGAAGAACTGAGAAAACTCCTTGATGTGGGCTTCATAAGATCGATCGATTATGTAGAGTGGATCTCCAACATTGTTCATGTATCCAAGCCAGATAAAAGTGTCAGAGTGTGCACAGATTTCTGAGATCTTAATAAAGCATGTCCTAAGGATGATTTCCCACTTCCAAGCATTGACACCATAGTTGATTTGACAACTGGCCATGCCATGTATTCATTAATGGATAGTTTTTCTGGTTACAACCAAATCAAGATTGCACCTAAAGACCAGGAGAAAACAGCTTTCACATGCCCATGGGGAACTTACTATTGGAATGTCATGCCTTTCGGTCTAAAGAATGCTGGGGCTACCTACCAAAGAGCCATGACTACGATTTTTCATGACATGATGCATACAGTCATGGAAGATTATGTAGATGACATATTGGCAAAGTCATACACCAGAGAAGGACATCTAGAAATATTGTCCAAGATATTCGCAAGACTGGAGAAATTCAAAGTTCATCTCAATCCCAAGAAATGTGTCTTTGGGGTCACATCTGGAAAGATCTTAGGGTATATCGTGTCAAAAAAAGGAATTGAAGTAGATACTGCTAAAGTTCAGGCGATCATGGAAATGCCTCCCCCAAAGAACATCAGTCAATTAAGATCATTACAGGGACGGCTTCAGTCTATCCGTAGATTCATTGCACAACTAGCTGACAAGAGTCTACCATTCACACATCTACTGCATAAGAATGTTCCTTTCAAGTGGGATGACAAGTGTGAATTGGCTTTTCAACAAATCAAACAATACTTAATGACTCCACCAGTTCTAGTACCACCGAATCTAGACAAACAATTGATCTTATATATTGCAGCAACAGAAACATCCTTGGGTGCATTGCTAGTGCAAGAAGACTCCACAGGAAAAGAACGTGCAATCTATTACATCAGTAGAACACTCACAAGTCATGAGCTCAGCTACACTACCGTCGAGAAGGCTTGTCTAGCAGTAGTCTTTGCTTCACAAAAATTTCGGCATTAAATGTTAACTCATACGATCAATTTGGTTTCAAAGATTGATCCACTCAAATATTTGTTAAGCAAAGCATCATTGACAAGAAGGTTAGCAAAATGGATAATGATTCTGAGTGAGTTTGACATCCATTATATTAATCGCAAGGCAATCAAAGGACAAGTTATTGCTGATCAACTGGCTGAAGCACCACTGCAAATAGACCATCCTCTACACATTGAATTTACAGATGTTGATGTCTTTACCGCCGAATCCAAATAGCCATGGTCCTTATATTTTGATGGTTCTTTCACTCAACATGGATCGGGGGCAGCCATAATTTTTGTCACCCCTCAAGGGAACACCATTCCTCGATCATATAGGCTAATGTTTCCATGCACCAACAACATAGCTGAATATGAAGCATTAATCACGGGACTGAAGATTGCATTGGAATGGAGGATTACAGAACTACAAGTGTATGGCGACTCACAGTTGGTCATTTATCAGATCAATGACGACTATCAAACCAAAGATGATAAACTGTTGCCGTATAAAAAGATGGTCAATGACTTCAAGAATTACTTTGTGGACGTCAAATTCACACAAATTCCAAGGCTTGATAACAAAGTAACTGATGCCATGGCTACGATCGCATCATTGTTGCAGCTTCCAAAAACTCAGACTCGCTATGAATTTCTAGTGGAACAATCATTCACACCTACCTATGACACACCTGAAAGACAAATCATTTGCCACTTGGTAGGATCCGATTCCCCTTGGTATGGAAAGATTTATGCCTACCTAAAAGATGACATTTTACCACCTGACTTATCCCGTAACCAAAAGCGAAACTTTATCCGCCAATCTTCTCACTACACCCTTATCGCTGACACCCTTTATCGATGTGGTCTTCATGGTACTTTACTTCGATGTCTTGAACGTGACGAATCTGACAAAGCTTTACAAGAAGTTCACGGTGGCATTTGTGGTACTCATTCGAGTGGACTAACCTTATCTAAGAAACTGATTAGAATGGGTTACTATTGGCCTACAATGGAAAGGGAATCATTCACTTTTGTGAAAACATGCTCAAAATGCCAAATTCATGGGAATCTCATTCATGCTCCTGCACAAGAATTACAACCATTCACACCAACCTGGCCATTTTTCCAATGGGGGTTAGATCTAGTAGGTAAGATACATCCTTCATCATCAAATGGGCATAAGTTCATCATCACAGCCACAAAATATTTTACCAAATGGATTGAGGCAGTACCTTTGACTAAAGTTACCGACAAACAAATATCATCGTTTATACTGAACTATATCATTTGTCAGTATGGCATTCCTAACTCCATTATTACAGTTAATGGACGACCTTTTAAGAATCAGGATGTGGATGAACTTTGTAAAATATTTCACATTTAGCATAGATATTCAACACCTTACTATCCACAAGGAAATGGCCAAGCAGAGGCCTTAAATAAAACAATCTTGAAAATCTTGAAGAAGACTGTGAATGATGCAGGGAAAGATTGGCATGTTCAACTCAATCCCGCCTTATGGGCTTACAGAACCAGTGTCCGCACTCCAACGGGAGCGACACCATTTTCTCTTGTCTATGGAGCAGAAGCCATCCTTCCTCTAGAAGTTGAAATCCCATCACTCAGAGTATCACTGAAAGGTCTCACAACAGATGATGAATACAGAGTTTCCCGACTCCAAGAACTAGAACTCCTAGATGAAAAGAGACAAAGAGCAGCTGACCATTTGAAATCATACCAACAGATGATGTCTCGTAGCTACAACCACAAAGTAAAGCCATGTACCTTTCAAATGGGTGATCTGGTTTTGAAAGAAAACCCATGAAATCAACAAGATAGAGAAAAGAAAGGAAAATTTGAACCAAATTGGCTAGGTCCTTATGTGGTTATTGTTGTCTACGGTTTGAGAGCATACAAACTATCAACGCAAGAAGGGGACCTATTTGATGAACCCATCAATAGCATGCACCTAAAAAAGTATTATGTATGAAGCGGTTATCATTGGCAGAAAAAGTCCTAAAAAAATAAAAAAATAGCAGAAAAAGTCCTGAAGAAATCCAAAACGTTTAAAGTCTGAAGAAAATTCAAAACAGCAGAAAAGTCCTAAAGAAAATCCAAAATAGTAGAAAAAAGTCTTGCAGCTGAAAATTCCAAAAACAAATTAAAAAGTCCCTAAAAATGGTTACCCTGTGAAAACTCTAGCAAACAGTATCCTTGCAGCATAAAACGTCATAGGGTGAAAACCTGACAACAGGCAGTCTATTGGCATGAAAAATGCAATAAAAACAAATAGTGAAAATCTGGCAAATAGACGCTATTTGTAACTCTCCATCTATTAGTTCATATTCTGCACTTGGCTTTTTAGCTTTCCTTTTTGTGCATTTTTCCCTTCATCTTAGGTCCATACCAGCATCATGCTATCATCATTTGCCTAGAACGATAAAGTCTTACCATGGCTTGATTATTGTACATATTCATTCCAGCAAGTTGTCTCAATATTGGGGGCAAAACGATGATATACTGGGGGAAATCAACTTTCAGAAAACAACTAGACAAAGGTATCAAATCCAATCAGGCAAACACACAACCAAATCAAATCACATGAACAAACTATCCAATCATCGATCTGTGTCACAACAGTTTTCAGCAAGTACCATATCATGCTTCATATCTGGATGATCTAAAATCTGAATAATGTTTGGAATAACAGTTTTTCATTTTGAACTATGGTTGTTTAAATTTCGATATCATCCCTCTGGAGTACACTCGATGATGTACTGAACTAGAGTGGCAAGGAAAGAGGATGACTTTTCTTTGTCTGCTGTCTTGAGGTTAACTATCTATCTGTTGCAAATATGTCGCGAGACATGATTTCCAAAGTAATATCATCGATGACAGTTCCACATTTGCATCAGACAGTGGTTAGTCTTTGTCTGTTTATGCAAGAAATGCTCAGGTCATCTCGGTTCAATTATACCTCGATGCTTGCGTTCGCTTGCTATATCAAAAGCATGAAAGTTGTACTCAGGTCATCACTGGTGCTAATTTACCCTCTAATGCTTATACATACTTCTAACATTTTAACGCTCTATGATGATCCAAGAAAGCTACAAAAGGCTCAACAATTGGTTTACTTCATTTTAGTTGCATTTCATTTTAGATCAGTGTACATATATCTGCATACCGGATTTGCATCAAAGTTTTTAAAGGGCTCACAATAACGTCAACGGTTGTCATGTCTCTTTGGACTATTTGTGGAGGACATTCCGACATTTGTTTCATTATCACCTATCATTTCATTATCATTTTATCATTTCATTATCATTGCATATCACTTATCATTTATCATATCATTTCATTATCATTTTCTCATTTCACTTATCATTACCATTTTTTATCATTCAAAGTCATTATCATTTTATCATTTATTTATCATTTTTCATATCATTTCATTATCATTACCATTTCATTATCATTTTCTCATTTCACTTATCATTACCATTTCATATCATCCATCATCATTATCATTATCTTTCATTTCATTACATATCATTAATCATTCCGATTTCATTTCACTTATCATTTATCATATCATTTCATTTAACATTTCCATTTCATTCATCATTCATCATTACATTATCATTTCATGTCATCATCCTCTATCACATTATTTCATTAACATATCATTACATTATCGTTTCTGCTCATCACATCATCAATACATTTCACAACATATCATTTATCATATTATCATATATCTCATTATCATCAACCATTTCATTTCATATCGTCATTTATCATTTATCACATTATATTCATCTCATCCTATCATTTTCATATCCATTCATATTACAAATTCATAACGCATATCATAAACACAACATTCATTTTCCATCATATCATCATTATTTACTTACATTTGAAAATCCAAAAACAAACATTCCATACATACATCTTCATATCATTTTCCAAATAACATTTTTCATACAACATATCAAATATCCCATGACATATTTTCACAATCACATCATAAGTCATCCACCTGCATGACATCATTAATACACATCATCAATCATCATCATAAACATATCATACCAAAATCATCGTGCATATCATGTTAGTTGTAAAATCATTCAAATGCATACCAAAATCCATAGCATATAGAAATAAATGCATGATACTCATCATATAAATCATCTCATAAATGCACATCATGTCATAAAAAAAAAAAAATCATCACCACTACATATCATCACTCATCAAAAATGATACAAATGTCCAATGTCCAAAGAAACTAAACAAGTCCAAAGAGAAATACATGGGATATGATAAAAAAATGGCATATACAGGCTCCAAAAATGATATACATCATGGTGCCAATGGCGATGCCCCTCGAAGAGCTAGTCCGCATGAGGTGTGGCTCAGCCAGGTACTCCACACGATCCCCACCGAGGTCTCCTGGGTAACCCCCTAGGCTCTGGCCCTCAGACCCCAGATCTTGCTCTTGGTCCTCGTAGGACTCCGTGGGTATGGCTCTCTACACTCTCAAAGTGTATACCTCTTATCTCAGCCTGCAATGCCTCTCTCACCATCTCCATGCCCTTTGCAATGATGCCTCGTGAATGATGGCCCCCATGCTGCCCACAGCTCGAATCCATACCCCTCACCTCCACTCCTCCGCTTGAATGCATCCTCTTTGTTTCAACCTGGCTATCTCAGGGATCTCAGCATGAACTACTCAGCCTGTGCCGAACCTTGTGCCTGCCTGCTGTGCCTAATCATGACAAACCTATGCTCTACCTAATCATCAATAAATTACACTGGGCTCACGCATGTGGCTACCGGAAAAGTCTGAGAAGAAGAGGACATCCTGAAGGACTGCCCTTGTTCTACTACCTATCTGCCTCCCAAACAAACCCCAGGGAGCACCAGCTAAGAGCTGGCCCCATCCTTCTACTAACATCTCCATCTCCCCTCCATCATCTCCCCCATCATCCCCACCATCTGAGTTGTCATCATCACTGTCACCCTCCTCTCTGTCATCCTCCTCCTCATCTCCACCCACACTCTCCTCTCCACCACCGCCTGCCTTCTCTCCACCAGCCATACCCTCCTGTCCCCCTGCCACTGGCTACTATACCACTGCAATGGGCCCTGGCTCATCCGGACATGTAAACCGTGGAAACCGATGAGTATGGAAATACTCTAGGTACTCATCTGACATGCCTGCATCTATAGCCTCTGGCCTGTATGCCCATACCTCAGGCTATAAGCTCGCATACTCTGTGTATGCTACCTAATATACAATGCAATGCCCCCATCCAGGATCATCCTTGCACCACCCATAATGAGCAACACCCTGTGGCATCCCCTATGTGAACCCATACTGTCTCTGCACCCGCAAGGCTAAAAATCTCTAAATAATAAATAGAGTCCATCCTATCAGATATCGAGGAATGCAGACAAACGGCATCTCCAGGTGATCCATGTCCCAAGGCTCACAGTCTGTATATGGTCTCCATATCACTGAATCCACATCGTCAAGCACCTGTCGCCAGTACTCCAACTTGCCCAGCTTGGACTGGACAAGTGCACCTGAATATGCCTCCACATATGGCTACCCTAGTAGCCTCACCCTAGCACACTCTGGCCTCGTCACCACAATATGCTCCCACGCCCAGATCTGGAGCAAAGTCACACTGCTAGCCAAACTCGTCGACCCTCGGTAGACCACCTGATGTAGATCATGATACAGATGTGCCAAAATACAGCTCCCCCAAGAATACCTCCATGGTTGCGTCACCATCCACTCTAGCATCCTCCCCCACCCAACTGAAAATCCCTTCGATCGATGGTCCGGTCCAAGGAAGCCTCCAATAAAAGCCACCAACATAGCAACTAAGGCAGGATACCTGCTGAAATCCACCCACGACACCCAATATCCGGCTATGGACGCATCACCACAGATCCTCCTCAATGCCTTAGTCCCACCTATCTCCTTGTGGTCATAAACCACAAGGGCACCTACCACAGGAATCCCTAGAATCCTGTAAACATCCTCATGTGTCACAGTCATCTCACCCTTCGACAAATGAAAGGTGTTATGATCAGAATGCCACCTCTCTGCTAATGCAGTCAGTAGTCCCCTGTTAACTCGAATCCCTCGCGGGATAGTCAACAGAGATCCCAGTCCACAGGCACCTATCCACTGTACCTCTGCAGGAGTCAACTCTCCTATCCGATCCCAACATATCAGGAACCACTCTCTACTCTAGAGGTTGTCAAACGCCTCCTATTATCATCACAATGACAACTAATCAGACTCATACCAAGGACTCCTAGCATGTGCTCTATCATATCAAGTGACCCATATCATGTGCGTGACCCATATCATGTAAGTAACCCATATCACACAATCAAAACATCATCCTATTTGTATTTCGAACATAAATGCAAATATGTTTTCACATCAATCATTTACTATTTGTTTTCTATCATCGAAAGCAAATTTATCAAGATTCATATCAATCATTTACTACATGTTTTCTATCACAGGAAACAAATTTATCAAAAGTCCTATTAGGCATTTACTCTTTGTCTTCTAATCGAGGAAGCAAAGTTATCAGTTAATCATCAACTATCAGCATGAGCGCAAAACATTTTCTTTATCTATTGACCAAGAACGCAATATAGACCATTTTTTTTCATCCTGACATTCTACTAAAATTTCCTCAGATGCGCTAATCTGCACCTCATATGCGCTAAAACCCAAAAGCGCTATAGTTTCCCTCAAAGCGCTAAAACTCACTCGACAGGTTTTTCAACTTTAAAAGCGCCACTTCATTTCCTAAAAGTGCTAAAACCCTAAATGCGTTAATCTAAGCAGCCTATGCGCTATTTCATCCTATCGAAGCGCTAAAACACTAAAATGCGCTAAACTACCCGCGTAAGCGCTACTTTGTACCCTAAAAGTGCTACTCTGCTTCTGTTCTAGCCGATTCCTAGTTGCGCTACTCTATGCCCTAGATGCGCTAAAGTTCCCTACACATCCTACTACCCTGGAAGTGCTACTCTACGCTTCGTATGCGCTAGACTACATTTTTTTGCCCTACACCTAAAAGCGCTAAAAGAAACTTCGTATGCGTTAAAACAGGTTCGCGGATGCGCTAAAACGCCGTTTCTAAACTTAAATCCGCATAAAAAACATGCGAAAATTGATAAAAATCATGCAAATTCAAATCACAAGAGGTTTAATCGACTCACCGGTGGTCCATACGCTGCTGGTCTTTGAAATCGTCACGCCCGCTCAAATTTGTGAGTGTGATAGGGAATCGGCATTTTGCTGAGTCACTATCAGAATATCCAAATCATTGTAGCAAAAGAGTGAAAATGACTTTTACTTTCACCTTTTTACCTTACATAGGTCAATTAAGGTGGACTTTTGGTGGCATTTTTGTTTTCACTTTAATCTGGGGCATCTTTTACATCACTTATCGGAAGCTAAATCACTAACTCCCCAAACAGACTTTTCTCATCCGTGATTTACCTCCTGAGGGGGCATCATTAGCATTAGCAACAAAAACATATCAGGGGCAACAAAAAAATTTATTTTTTCTTTGAAGCAATGCGTTTCACACATCACTTCAAAGAGAGGCAAAATGTATATGCATAAAATTGGTCATATTTAATTATTCCTAACATTTAATTAAATACTTATTATTTAATTAATTCCTCTAAAAGTCTTCTATACGTAATTAAATTTAATCAATTTAATTATAGTATTCATTCATTTTATTCTCCCACCATAATTAAATAGATCTATTTTATTTAATTATTCCACATTCTACTTGATTAAATTAAATAAATACATTTTATTTATTTAAGTTAATTATCATCTTTTGAATTTAATTAAATATTTTTAATTAAATTTAAATATCTCTTTTCTTTCTATTTTAAAACTTTCCTCTAATTAATTAAATACTTTTATTTAATTAATTTCATTCTTTCAAATTTAATTAAATATTTTATTTAATTAAAGATCTTCTACTTTCTTCAAATCATAATTAGATATTCTGTTTAATTATGAAATCTTCTGATTTCCTCAAAATCTTAAATATTTATTTAAGAAAAAAATCAACATGCACTCATAAATAAATAATTGAATTAGATAATTCATTATTTATCTTATCATAATCTTTCCATTTTTCTTCTAAAAAGATGATTTTTAAATCATCTCATCTTATCTCTTCCATTAAAATGGAAAAATCTGGCTTTATTCGTTTTCTTCTATTTTCTCTTCAATCTCATCTATCTTCAACCATTTGATCTGTCAGGAATTATCACAGCCATTGACCAAACCAGCCAATCAAAATCTTTGAAAAACTCTATAAATGCACGTGCAAATCCAAGCATTGGTTACAACACAGAACGAATACAGCATATGCTTACATTCTTGCAATTTTAGCATTTTAGCAATATTTCTTATCATAGCATAATCTTGCATTTAGCATTAGTATGCATTTTAATCTCATTCTTTAGTAGCCTACTTCGTTGAGCTTGGCATTTCAAATCTGAGAGCAACTTGAGCAAAGACGAAATGCTGGAGATAGAGAACAATAAGACGACTTAGGAGAAGCTGCGATAAGAGTTTGATAATTTGTTTAATCTTCTTTTAAGCTTCTTTGATTTAATGTTTTATTGATTGTGTTGTTGAATTTAATTTAGATTTGATCCCATATTTCACACACACAGCTATATGAGGACCCAGTTAGAAGTGTTTTTAACATCTTGCAACTACTGTAGCGACAAAATGCTTTCCAGAAAGGCGAAGCATCCATGGTTAAGTGGTCTTTGTTAAGTTGGAAATTTAGAAGCATCATAGCAGTTCTAATTTCAAGGTGCTAGTTACTAGGTAAAGTGAAATTTCATCTTGCTTTCATTTCAATGTGGAAATTGCTCTTCATGAAGAAATTCAAGGTCTCATTTTCATGAAAGATATCTATGTTGAATGGATGAGATTTTGCTTTATGGGTATTATGTGTTTTCATGCCATACTCTTTGTGTTAAGTTGTAACAAAGAAGACTAAAAGATTCCCTTCAAAATAACATCCAAATAAGTTCTGAGTTAGTATTGTTGTTGCTTTTTGGGTGTTATCTGGGGGTTTATTGTAGCTATTTTATGGGTACTTTCTAGGTGTTTTTGTCTACCAAGCAAGCTTTGTTAATGGAATTTCTACCAAGAAATCATAGGGCACCCTTCCAAGTGCAACAATGGGAAGTTCCCTTCTCCAAAGGACTAGATAAAGAACAATTGCCATATGTTTTTAAGATAGATTGTATCCCTATTTTCAAATATGTCAAGGATATTTTTGGAGAGGATATTTTGCAGCCATCAACATAGAGAATCATTTTTCCATCACATTTGGTATCCATATTTGTCTCTAACATTTTGGATTTGAACCCCAATTACCATGATATGCAGAAGATAGCAAATGGTATTATTAAAGAAGTTTTTTTGCAACAAAATGTTGTTCTCGCAAGTATTCAAAAGTATGACTTCTAGCATGGAGAAGCATACATTGGGGGTATCTTTCCTAGAAACTACTTGCACCATAGAGTGAGCTTCAGGGAAATTTATACTGGTATGTGGTTGGCACTTGAATTTAACTCCTTAATTTATCTATACAAAGATTTGAACAGGTGTCAGGTTGAATTGGGAAAAGATATGATAAGGAGCTTCAAGACCAAATATCATGCAATCTCATTCCTTCTTACATGTCACTGCCACCATGTATCTTTACTGAGTCATCCTATTCCGCCACAACAAAGAGAGGTCGACACTGAAGAATCAAATGCAGCTCCAGGAAATGAAGCACCAAGGCCTTCAAATGTTCAGCCACTTATTCATAGTCGCCAGCCAATCCTTCCTGACATGAACATTACTGCAAAGTCAGAAACATCCCCTCCATTGAATCAAATTATGAGAAAATATGGCAAAGAAGATAGTTTCTCTGTATAGAAAGCATGAAGAAAAATGATAACTACATACTGCTTTTTGTAAAGTCAACTGGTTTTTTATTTTGCACAGTTGACATTTTCAAAATACTTCACTTTTGGAATGAAGTTAGTCATCCAATAGGAAGGGTCGATCAGGTGTTGATAAATTGTTTGTTGTATTCAAATGCAACAGTTGCAATTTTCTATTACAATCTTATCTAGATACTACTATGGAAAACATTTTGTAACCTTTACTATTATATAATATAAATAGTCGGCTTACCAACCTTTTACTTCAAAAACATAAACATTGACTTGCCCTTTTTAACATGGTTAGGACAATTTTTTTGTCTTAAATGTTTTGTCATTGGAATCTCATTTTTAGGTGTAAATGTGTTTGCATTTATTATCTACATCAAAATCAATATTCTAATTCTTTCAATTAAATATTTGGAGTACATAAATGATTCTTGAAATCCAAGTCATCAAATTTAAATCTTTTTTTTTTTTTTTTTATGAATTGTTATGAGTTTATCTGGCATATAATTCATGTGACATGTTATCATATCATACTATTTAAAGACATTCATTGTACAATTAATTTCATATGGAAAATTATTTTGACACATTTCAATTATAAAAGACAATAAAAGAATCAAAATTGTGTCATCATATAAACCATCTACATGTCTATGAATGTTGTCTTCAATCTTTTTCATAGCTACTAATTTGGTCCACCAAAGGGTTTGATATAGAGGAACATGCTCATCTATTGGGTCGACAAGCTCCTCAATTGTGTCTTTAGACACTAGATTGACTTGTCAAATATCCATTAGGTAAAGACAAATAGATTTTAGAAGAATATCTTCTATCAAATTATTTCAGGTAGTGTCCTAAATCAAGTGCATGAGTCAAATTAGGTTTGTAACAATTCAGATTGGTCATGTAGGGCATCATTGTTCCATAACTTTTTTGTGCTAGTTCAAACTTTGGATTGTTCATCACATTGAGGCAATTAGTTTTCTTTGTGACTAATCATTCTAAAACAACACCATCATTTATTCGTCATTACTCTTAGAGTTACACACATTTATCCTTTTATTTAATTATCACATTTATCTTGGTCTATTATCTATCACACCTCTATTATCTATGTTGATTGTTTGGTAATGTGCTTATGTGTGTGTACATACATACATACATATACATGCATGCATACATACATACATACATACATATATGTATGTATATATATATACATACACAGATACATATATATGTGCATACATAATGCATATTAAGCATACATACATACATACATACATACATACATATATATATATATATATATATATATATATATTATTTTGGTCTATACTTATCTTACCAATTAATTATGCATAAAATGACTCAAATAAGAGACATTTCTTCTATGAGAAAATGACTCATATTTATGTGATTGATAATTGAATGCTTCGACCAAAGTTTTTTATAACTATATAGATCATTAGCCCAATGTACCACATGGTCCATGTTAGTCAAGAATCATGTTAGCTAGAAGGGATCTTGGATATTTAATGATGAGATGCATGTGATGGGTGTGTACATTTTCATATTTTCACTTGGTTCTTAGATTTGGTTAGATACTATAGACAAACCTATTTAACACCTTCATTGAAGAGTCAAGTCACTTCTAGTGAGAAGATGAGTGGGGGACCACCTAGTCTATGGTTGGAGGTAAATCATTTAGATGATGCTCTCCCTCCTACAACATGACAACCATATTGCTTACAGTTGGAAAATATTATTGATTATTTATGACTAATGGTTAACCTAGTTGTTATAAAATATCAAAGTTATGTATAATTATTGTATACTAGTGGATTAGTAGGAAAACAGTCATAATCTAAATGTGTATCTTAGCCAAAACCTCATTTCAAAGCCGCAGCTGTTCATTTCAGCCAGCGCCGTGTCTTCGCGTACCGTGTTCATGCACCATGTTAAAAAATTGTGTTACTTGATTATTATTTATTATATTATTATTATTACGGCTATTGAAATGAAACTAACTCCCAAATTTAAAATGCAATGATTTAAATTGATTTCCAGAGATGAATTCTAAAACTTTTATGTGCAAATTTTAATATAATATTTAAAGCTCAATTAAAGACTTTGAAGTTTAAATTGTATATAACAAACTGATCAACAAATTGCATCCAAATATGTTCAATCATGTTGTCAATAAATTATTAATTCAATAAACTCAAACACTTCATTGCTCAGATAATTAATAAAACATTAATACTTATCTTTTTGAAATGTGCAACAGAAATCCCCAACTATTGTTGGAATGGTCATTGGTTCAACCTCTTATGTCTGTGAGCAGTCTGGGAGGAAAGCGTACTTTTCCGCTCTACACGAGTGTTGGTTCCACCGGAACAATGCTCAACACTCGTGCCACAAAACCATGCCCTGGCTAGGACCATCCTGAGTGCACGCACTTGTACCCCAGGTTGGACACCCACTGTAGGAGTGCCCCTTCTCCGTCCTACTCACAGCTTGCTAACCTTGAAACCCTATTCCCGCAATATGCTCCACTTTATTTTCCTATTTTTTTTCATGTCTATCCTTTTCCAAGTTTCACACGAATGATTTATATATCTTTTAAGGGGTGGTTTCCAAATCATCACACCCTTTCAGAAAGGTTTCCTTTTCAACAATTATTTAAATAAATAATTAGGCTTCCCCTTTTAAAGAATGTTTATTCATATTCTTTAATCTCTCTTTTTACCAAAGGATTATAATATCCTTTATTTTTCTCCCCCTTTTTAATTCTAAAGGGTTATTTAATAGATTTATTTTCTCTTGGGGAAAAAGTCACATAACAATTCTCCCCCTATAAATTAGTTGTTGTCCTCAGTAGCATGAGATAAATCTACATCACAACTCAAAAAACACATAATCAATAATTGAAAAAAATGATATTGAGCATAACCATTCTTCATAATAATTTGTATATATTTACTTCATCTATATCCTTTTCTTCTCTTAGTTCATAGATATCTCCCTATTCCAATTGTATTTTAAGTTAACAAGTATTACAAGAAAAACATTTTTTGCAATGACAAGAGCTATATATATACACACATATTAGGAATTTACAATGAAAGAAACTAATGGTATTTTATGTGTTTACTCACACATATTTCAACCTTATCAATTTTCTTTAATATAGATATTTTAATCACTTACATGTAACTTCAACATTAAATTTACAAAATTATTATCATGTGTTGACATAACATATAGCTATTCAAATGACATACATATCCCATACTATGTAGTCACTCATCCTTGAACTATAAAATTAATACACTCAAAATACATTCTAAGATGATAATCATGCATTCCGGACTACATGAGTATCTTCTTTTTCATATGTCAAGTATAATTGAATGAAAATAAATACAATAGTCTATAAGACACATGTACAAAGTTATTGGGTTGATCAAGTCCAATATCAAAGTACAATAGAATAATACATGGTAATATTTCTTGGAATATCAATAGTAAATTATTAATATACATAGGAAACTTCATAGATAAACACTAGAACTAATCCTTCATTTAATGTAACTAGTGTGCACCCATCTAGAATAAAACTAAAATGCACTTGATGTCTATAGGTAGCCATTCCCTTATTATTTTTGACACATCAAAGCCCATGGTCCATGAGATGATTCTCATTCAAGGCTATATTAAGTGGGCAATAGTGTATTAAGATACTACTTGACAATTGGATCATATAAATTTGAAGACTTGCTTGCCTGAAACACTATTTAGGAACCTCTTACATTCTTGTAATAACAATGTGTATACGCATATTTATATAATGAACAAAGGGTGGGTAGATCACCAAAAACCTCTTAAAGGAAAGAGTTAGGCTTAACTATTATTCCCATAATTAATTCTAAAGTGAATTATTGCATCATTTATCTTATGAAGAGTTTTTTTTGTAAACAAGGGGGAAATCACTAGAGTAGGATTTTACTATTATTTCACAACTTCTAAGTTGAAATATGATCCATAATATTAATACTATAAAATCCACAATCTTCAATACTAAGTTAGATATTGAAAGTATTGTTTAATTCTTAAAATACCATGTTTAATCTATTCAAATTCACAATCTTCAACAAATGATAGATCACAAAATCAAGAAATCCTTAAGTATAGGAAGGAGATCACTATGACTTCACATCTATGGCACAAGGTCATGATTTGTCTAGATATAAAAGTCTAATTGAGTCTATGCTTATAAGATGACTTATGACCCAAAGGTTCAAGTATATTAAGTAAAATCCATTCTAGGATGAGTTATATAATAGTATGAATCTTCATTTGAACTATCATGGTTTTTTACTTGTATTTTTATTAAAATTGAAAATATGGATTTAACTAGACACTAATCAACTAGTGCTATTTTTCATTTTTTTTTTTTAATTATTATCATAGCTACAACTAACCCTTCTAGAATTCCATACAAAGTGATTTCATACTATTTAAACTCAAGAAAAACTATAGTATTGTAAAATGATACAACCATCTATTTGTTATTACTTAATCAAGAAGCTAAAATATGGTGCAAATCAAGGATAGCTATTAATTTTAAGGCTATGTGTTGTTTCGGCACAAATAATTCAAGAGGACTTATTCTAATAAATATAATGTGACAACTTATATTTGGTCAATCTAACCCACATATATGTCATAACTACAACCATTTAAAAATTAGAGGTGGTTTCTCCCCTTGTAAAAATTGACATGTCCCCATGTCTAAAGCTAAGAGAACCAAATATTGTGTTATTAATACAAGATGATATTTTCAAAATTTTATGATGTGAAAATGATTTTACCTAGGACCTGTGGGTAATGGGCCCACAATGCTCTTAACATAGATATATGTAAGAAGTCATATTGTTAATTTTAAATAGACATGTCAAGCATGGTATAGTTATTTTCTCAAAATAGGCACAAGCCAAACAAACATTAGTTGACATGATACTATCTTAGTTATGAAGACAACTTTCTTGTATAAGAGAATACTAGCTAAATAGAATGTTGAATTTATTACTAGTAATTTTTTATTTTTTTAAATTTTTTTTTGGTTTATTTGGGATCTCATCATGAATTAATTAATATTCTAGAGCTTCAATCTAATAGTCAAACTTTTATGAGTGAATTATCAAGGTTATTCTTATAAGGAAGTAAAAGCTAAGTCTAGAATATAATTGAAACTCTTGCTATATATTTTGAATTGTTAAATGATATTAACCTATTGTTTGTTATAAGATTATAATGGTTTGGTAGAACCATTGCCTCAATATGAATAAATGATACTTGTAAATTTGGATAAGAATGATGCTCTAAATCCCTTGATCAATCTATAATGTGAGTGGGGCTCTCTACACCTTTTTTAATCTTTCTTGCATACAAAAACGTGCCATAAGAAATAAAATGATTCATTATCTTAAAAAAAAAATAAAAAAAATATCCAATCACCTTGAATTCCATAATGTCATTCTTTATGTAGTCATAGAGACAACTGCGGTCTCCATCTCAATATTATATGATAGTTATATTATGTTCTTAGGTTGTGATAATATATTTTTTTGTTTGGTCCCAAGACATGCAGTGAAGTTCCTATAACATGCCCATTGCTCCTGCAAAGTCTTCCTATGCAACATTTAGGAAATCGTGTGACTCAATCAATAGTTATGTGCTTTGTCAATGCTTCCATATTTTGCATGTATGTCTACTGACACTTGCATCTTTTAAGTTTTTTGATGGTTTCTATATCTAGAACTCTAGATTAATTTACGGATTATTTGGAGATTAATTCAGCTTCTATAAAGATCAGGGTTGCCCCAAATGAGCATATAATCCTCTAAATTAGGCTGTGAATCAAGTAAAATATTGCAGACATCCAGAAAAAATAATGAATTGCATAAATTAAAGGCTTATTTCTACCCTAAATCATAAGACTAAAGGCCAAATCAAAGTGAATCTATAAAGGATACACACCTGATAAGCAGATCTAAAGATACAATATGCAGATATAGACGTGCAGACCTGAAAGAAGTGTGTGCAGATTTGAGAAAGAAATATTGGAAATATCGAATAGAAGAGGAATATATTCTGGACAGAAGTATGTTTAAAGGAGATTCTTTGGAAAGCTAATCACCAAAGATAATAGCAAACTGTGTATATCTTATCGAACCATCAGAAATAAGGAATAGATAGCA
>VDFB02385921.1:0-19986 GCA_007258455.2 Sequoia sempervirens | reverse complement strand
GATTTATTCCTAGTAATATTTTAGCTTGTAGGAAGTGGCTATGGTGCAAGTATGCAAGAATCATTCATATGGTGGTTTGAATGGTTTGACTCTTTTCCCTTTCTATAGACACATACTTTGGGGTAGGTGGTCATAGCTATGGTCTAGGCCTATAAAACCTTCAAAGATCACCTAATCATATTAGAAAAACCATTCCATCTCATGTCTAGATGATTGAATACAATGGGGAGGTTGACTTCTAAAGCAATTCATTCTCATAACATGAATGGTATATGTCCAATGCAACCTCCTATTCTTCATATTAATGGATTACCTTGAAATGGATTTAATGCATTTCTTGTCAACTATGTTAAGATAGTGTGAGTGATGTCCTCCTTTTGTGATTACTACCATCCATTTGTAGGATCAAAGTGCATTTAGGGGCTAGCAAGAATAATGATTAGTATCAATCTATTTTTCCTCTCTATGTGGTCTTAAGTTATTTTTTATTAGGTAAGTAATACATACTTGTTGGAGAGCTTGGACCCAAGAGACACTTTTATAAGTGCTAATCACATAATAAGTTCTATATTGTAGCAAAATTTCAAAATGCTAGTCATCTATGTGAGACATGAACAATGTCACTCTTTAATAAGTAGAATTTGTATACTTTGTGAAAATTCCTAGTTAGAAGATCTATGAAAAGTGTAAGAGACTTCATTTTTAAGAAATATAAAGATTTTTTTGGTTTGTGTCAAATATATATTTTTATCAACTATACATATTTCCATTTTTTTTAAATGGTGTAAGATATGCTTTTATTTGAATGATTTAAATTATCTCTATTAACTTTTTATTTTCTATAGGAAATGTATATGTTTTTTGATACATATTTGTGTATCATTGTTAATGCCATGAACTAGTCAATGTTTAAGGAATTTTATAAAAAAAATTGTTAAAGATTTATCTTAATAGGAAATCTCTTTACCTTACTTTATCAAGTTATAAATGTGGGAAAATAACTACAAAGTAGAATCTAAATATTTTGGGTTAAGTGGTATTTGATTCCCCAAGTCTTGCAAGACAAGACTAAGTAAATTAGATTACTCAAATATGTTAAATGAATGTACCGTCTATGCTATTTTTTACTTAATATGACTAGGTGCATATTAATAGACATTTTTCCAAATGGTTTGTAATCATGTAATATATTTTATAAATGAAAATAATTTACTTAAGTTTCCACACAACCTACCATTTTCTTTATTATTCTTTCTTTATTGCGAGTTTTTATTTGCCACACATTCCCAATACAAAGACCATTATTAGTAAAATGCTTTAAATTAGAGATAAGAGAAATAAATTACAATGTTCTAATGTGGTGAGAAGTGCACAAGAAACAAAAGTGTTGGTGAAAATATGTACACAAAATTTTAGAATAATTTTAAAACATGGAAGATAGTCAAATTTCATATTTCCAAAAAGGGAAGTTCTGAACAAGGATTGACATCATGAGTTATTGAGATAATTGTGAGTGTCCAATCTACAATTAACAGACAAGAAATATCAATCAAGTGTTAAAAATGTTAGAAATCAAACCAAACACTCCCTATGAGATTCTTTGATCAAGAAGACAAGAAAACATGATAAAAACTTGAAATAAACAAAACAAAGCATGCAATCTAGTCTAACTTAAGAAAAACTCCATCCCATAGGGGGAGTGGTGTTCCTTTGATGTGGAAAGGAAGCCTTTTCCCAATCCCAGTGATAAGCTCCAATGTTGAATGTTATTCCAAGTGTGAGATTGAATTCAAATGGTGAAACTATGATCAAAATAGATGAAGATGATGAAATGCTAAATATGAAATGGCTATAGTGATAATGCTTGAAGTTGTGGATCCATATTGTGAAGATAATGCTTCTATTTATAGAACTCAAGGGTTGAAGAAAGGGAGGATTTGGTGAATGTGGGATAAAATGGGAGCTAATGAGAATGTGACACTTGTCACAATTCCATTGGAGGAAGGTGGAGCACATTTTGGGAAATGTGTTGAGGAATGGGGGATGTAAGAGAAATAAATGAAAATGGTTGAGGATTTGAAAGGTTGTAAGAAGAATTTATTGAATGTGGTTGAGATGTGAAAGGATGTAAGAGGAGTTAATGAATATGGGAAAGGTTTTTGAAATCCTTTGGAGGGAAATTGAATGAGAGGTGTTTGAGAGGAATATTTCTTGGAATATGCCTTTGTGAGGATAATTAAACGAATTAGATAATTAAAAGAAATCAATTTCATGTGCAACTTGGTTAGTTGATTATGGATTGATTTAAATCTTGAGGAGTTAAAAGCTGGAGGATTTATTAATGATGATTTAGAAAGTGATTTAGGATTAATTAATTAGAAGGGGTTAGGAGATTGTGATATTTGATTTTATTGATTTAATCAAATGGGAGGATTAGGGGAATTTAATTAAATGACTTGATTTAATTAAATATGATGAATATTAGTTAGAAGAAAGGGTGAATTAATCAATTCATTTAATTATTTGATTAATAGCTAAATTTGTTGAATTTAACTAAATAATGCTGATTATTTAATTAATTGGCTAGTTCGGGGTAATTTCGGAAGAAATGGTGTTAATTTATAAAAATTGGATGCATAGAATCAATCAGGAAATTTTAAGTGTCTACATTCTCCCCTGTTTGAAGCAAGGTACCTACTTTGTTGGTTCAAGGAATAACAATTCCATGATTAAAATTCAATTTTTTATTTTATTTTTTTGGATGTTCGACTATTGTCCCAGTAGAAAGAAGTATGCTGGTACACTACCCCCTCGATAGATTAGGAAAAAATTTCAATTAGGATGTTATGGATGTATGAATGGTTATGGATTGTTATAAGATGCTTAGAATAATAGATCTGTATTATGATGTTGATGCAAATGATATGTTAAGATGCTTAGAATAGAAAATCTATATTATGCTAGAAACAACTTAAATGATGATGCAATGAATGTGAGATGGATGATGTTTTCCATTATGATGAAATGTATGAGTATGCAGGATGAGTATACTAATGGTTTATGAATTCAAGATGGATACATTGATGTTTTGGTGAATGCCATGATAGCATGTTAGCATGAAGGAGGATAGAAGAATGAGAGGGATCAACTCATGATTTTGAGAAAATGCAGAAATCCAAAAATTCTATGAGTCATCGAGACTTTATTAGATATGATGATGAATGATGATGTATGATGTGTTTCTTATCAGGGATTGGGGACATAAAGAGCTTACTTTCCTTATTTTTGATAACACACATAAATACAATGCATCAATGTATAGAAAAACCAGGATGTCATTGTACCTAGTGAGATGGAATTTGACTTGGCAATCAGATAGGAGTATCCTTGTTCACACCTAGCATACAAGACCTTATTAGGATGTACTTCGAACATTTCAAATATCTTAGACCAAAACATAGAAAGGAAAAACCTTCCCATGTAATAGTCAACAAAACATTTAAAACACCCTCCCTACAGATCGAACAAAGTTAGCATGACCAAGGTTACATTATAAGAATATCCAACAAGCACGACAAACAAAAGATAATGATCAATTCCCCATTCCTTTCTTTCTAAATCGTATTTGATTAGACATCATCAAGAGGCCATTGAAATAAGCACAATAAGATAAATCACAAGAGAAAGATCAAGTAAACAAACAATCTAATGTTCATACCTCTAGCCAAGACTAAACTATGGTGATGTCTGATGTTGATGTCCATTGTATGAAGGATGCATCCTAGGACATGATGTTATCAGATGATTTTGAGACTAACAATTTGATGGGCTATTGATACCAAGAGTTGAACAACTTGTTTACCTACTGACCTAGACTTGAGACCTTTGACATTTGAGTTTTTACTTTTACTTTTCCATTCTTGTTTCCAAATGCTTCACCAAAGGTTTGGGGTGAAGATCATTTATTATGAGTAGATGTTTATTGTAGGTGAACATTGAAGTGGGATGGATAATTTTGGGGTTTTTGTTAATTTTTTTGATGTTTTTGAAATGTTTTGAGGCTAATTTTGGTATTTTTGAGATGTTTTACAAATGTTTTGATTTTCAAATTTTTGATGTTTTTGTAGTTTTCGAGATTTTGACCAAGAACCTAACCTAAGGACCTATCCTAAGGGCCTCGAGGGCTGATCAAAGATTATCCTTGCCTATGTTATACACATAGAGACCACACAATTCGATTGACACAAACTTGTTTATTGATGAGATATGAACATGTGTGGATTTCCAATTTATTATGATGGACACCTAAATGACCTAATGTAGGGGCCTTGAGGGCTGATCGAAGATCAACCTTGCCTATGTTATACACATAGAAGCCTCATAGTTTGATATGATGAATCTATTTTTTCAATTTTTCTATTTTCAATGGTCTGTTTTGGGTTTTTGACATGTTTTTGGATTTTTTTGGGTTTTCTAATTTTCTAAATGTTTTTTGGATTTTTTGATTTTAGGGAAGATTTCAAGAATATACACGAATTTGATCCAATGTAGGTATAATAACATGCCCCCAATGTGGTGCAATAGACTACTCCAATATAGGCAGGACAAACTGACCTTAGGAAGGTGTTAAGTAGTTCTAGGATGGAACATGATATAAACACAAGATCAAGCTATGATGCAAACATGGATGGGTGATGGAAGAATTAGTTGAATGTGATGGGTAAATGCAATGAAAAGTGATGGTAGATAATGGGTGAATGATGCAAAAAAATCCAAAGAGATCATGGTGGATGGAAAGTACTTATTTACACAAGGCGCCTGTTTGCCAGGTTTTCACCAAGGTACTTACCCAAAGCACCACCAAAGTGGTTTTCACTAGAGATTTTTCGTCACTGCTCTTCTAATCCTTCTTTTGGATTTTGTATTTTTGTATTTTTTTTTGTATTTTTGGTTTATACCTTGCAAGGTTAGGCATGATTTTTTTGAGACCTGGGTTCTATTGATGGGATCTTACAGAGGCTCACCTTCGGGTGTAGATAGCTGATATGCTTCTGATTTATAGCTTGTCATGATGACATAGGGTCCCAACCAATTGGGTTCAAATTTTCCCTTGTTTTTTGGATTTGGTACATTCTTCTGATTTTCTTTCAACACAATCTATCCTACTTGAAATGATTGAATCTTGATCTTATTATTATAGCCCCATTTGAGATGGTTCTTGTACACTTATAGATGGTTCAAAGCATCCATGCATTGGTCATCCAGTAACTCCATCTCATTCAATTGTGACACCCAATATTCTTCATCAGTAATGAGATTTTGCAATGATATTCTTAAGGATGGGAGCTTGATCTCAATGGGAAGGATGGATTCTGATCCATAGACCAAGGAGAAGGGTGTTCCACCTACAAGTGTGTGGATACTCATTCGATAGGCCCATAAGGTAGGTTTCAATAGTAGGTGCTAGTTGCAACCAACTTCATTGACTATTTTCTTGAGGATCTTTAGGATGGTTTTATTAGAAGCCTCAACTTGGATATTACCCTGGGGGTAGTATGGAGTGGAGAAGTGATGTTGGATATTGAATTTTTGGCATATCTCATGAACATCTTGGTTCTTGAAAGGTGTCTCACTATTTGAGATAAGGGCTTGTGGGACACCATAAGTAATTTAGGATGAATTTGGATATCTACTTTCCTATGATATAGGCCATGGGGATGGCTTCTACCAACTTTGTGAAGTACTATGTGGCAGTGATAATGAACTTGTGTCCATTGGATGAGCTGGGAGAGATTTTTTCGATGAGATCGATCCCCCATTGTGAAAAGGGCCAAGGTGTTATAATTTGTTGGAACTCCTAAGTTGGTGCATGAATGAGGTCTCCATGTTGTTGCCATTGCAAAAAATTTCAGACATAATCATGAGCTTCCTTATCCATTGTAGGCCAATAGTACCCAGTCCTCAATAGTTAGTTGGACAAGGTCATACCACTAGAATGCAAACCACAAATACCATCCTGTACCTTAGTTAAAGCAATCAAAGCTTCCTCATAGTTAAGGCATCACAAAAGAGTTCCTGTGATACTCCGATGGTAAAGAGTATCACCTAAGGTAACAAAATAAGATGACTTTTTAATAAAGGTTATCTTAAGGTTTGGGGTGATATCGGCGGGGATGACTCTTATTTTTAGGTAGATGTATATGTCATGGTACCAAGGATCATCAAGACCAATGATTTCACATATGAACTTAGAATTTGGTACCTCAAAAGTTGGTATGAGAAGCAGGTCAACCCATAATTCATGCTTAGGGATTTTACGTGGGATATCCAACAATGATTTGATTATGGCCATGGTGTTAGTTGCATTGTTGTTTACCCTTAGTATTTTCTCAAATGCGATGTCAATGATGAATTCCTTGAGATCCTCCACTAATTTCTTGTATGGGGTAAACTTGTCATCCTTTGTTTGGTATTCATCATTGACCTGGTTGATAATTAACTGTGAGTCCCCATAAACCTTAAGTACCATGATTTTCCACTGTACTACAATTTAGTGTCCTATAACTAGAGCCTCGTACTCTGCAATATTATTGGTGCATGGGAAAGATAGCTTATATGACTTTGGATGCAATCTCCTTGTGGTGTGATGAAGAAGAATCCTACTCCTAACCCATGTTTTGTGTATGATCCATCAAAATATACTTTCCAAAGGTCTACTACACTTAGGTTGAAAACAGACTCATCTAGAAACTCTATTACTACCTAGGGAGTTCTCTGAATATATAGGTGCTTCTGCCAATTGATTTGGTATTGCCTATCCCTTGATAGCTTTTTGTTCTACATACTCAATGTCATACTCTATCAATATCATGACCCACCTAGCCATTCTCCTTGTGAGTGTTTCCTTAGAAATTAAATACTTGAGGGGGTCTATCTTGGTGATGAGCTTTATTTGAAGAGATAGCATGAAGTGTCTAAAATTTTGTATGGAAAACACTACTGCAAGACAAGATTTTTCAATGAATGTGTAATTTAGCTTGTGTCCCACCATGGTCCTACTAATATAATAAATGGCTATCTCTTTCCTTGTCTCATCATGTTGTGCTAGAAGAGCACCAAGGGATTCTGCTATTGCTGATATGTATAGGATCAATGGTTTGATCTAGATTAGTGGCATGAGGACTGGTGGGGTTAGCAAGTATTCCTTGATTTTACTGAATTCCTGATCACATTTCTCATCCCATTTGTATGTTACTCCCTTGTGGAGTAGATGAGAATAGGGGACAACTTTATCTACTAACTGTGCTATGAATCTAGAAATGGATTAGAACCTTCCCTATAAACCCCTTAATTGTTTTAATGTCCATGGTGCTTCCATTTCAAGAGTTTCTTTGAATTTTGCAAGGTCTATATTGACTCCCCTCATTGATACAATATACCCTAGATGTTTTCCTAATTGTACCCCAAAGACACATTTTTTAGGATTAAGCTGTACTTTATATTCCTCCACTATGTCAAAAATAGAACCTAGTGCTACTATGTGGTCCCAACATTTCCTTGATTTGGTTAGAATGTCATACATATATTCTTCTACATATTTTTGGATCATGAGTCATAGCCTTTTGGTACATGGATCTTGTATTCTTCAATCCAAATGACATCATGTTCCAATAATAATTCCCCCATGAATAGGTGAAAGCTATTTTATGTTAATCATCCTTCACTATCACAATATGATTATACCCTAAAAACCCATCCATCAATGATAATATTTCATGTCCTATTGTTAGATCTACAATCATGTCTACGTTGGGAAGAGGAAAATCTTCCTTAGGGAATGATTTTTTTTGGTCCTTGAAGTCAGTACAGATTCGGATGCCCCCCAGTGGGCTTAGAAACTTGTACAAGGTTTGAAACCCATTCAAGATAATCAATAGGTTGTATGAAGCCAACATCAAGAAGTTTCTACAACTCAAGTTTTACTAGCAATACAATCTGTGGATGCATCTTTCTTAATTTTTGTTTTACTAGTTTCACCCCTAGATAAATTGCTAGATGATGGACTACTACCTCTAGATCAAAGCTTGGCATATTAGCGTAAGTCTATCAAAAAATTTCTTTCCTTTCTTTCAGAAATGTAGCTATAATTTCTTGTTCCTTAGTCAAAAGTGACTCTGCATAGAAAGTGATGTGTGGTGTTTCTTTAGTTCCTAGATTGATTGGGTTGCATTTTTCTACTAGTAGTGCTTATTTTTCTTGATGGATGGAACTAAGGGGAAGATTGAATCCCTCATCCTTTGGTACCTAAGAGAGGTTTTGACCATTTGATACATCCTTTCTTTTTACTATTTTTGGGTTAGAAAGTGCCACAATGTGGTTTTCACTTAGAGATCTAGACGTTACTCTTAGATATTTTTGTTACCAAGAGATTCAATCATTTCCCCATAGTACGAATGTGTGTCCAACTTAATATCAAACCCTAATTTGTGATCTCCATATGGTAGAGTATCCCTTAGTCCCATGAATTTTGAGATATCCTCATCATTTTTTAATGTGTCTAAGATTGGTGGTCCTTGTTGGTCACAGTTGATGAGTTAGGGGTAAAAAATTTTCAATTCAATGGTTTGGTTACTCAACTCAAAGGACATGGTAGTGATCATAAAAAAGGGAGGAATCCTCAAATAACATGGGTAAATTAGAGATAGGGTCCTCATCATACATGTTAGTTATATTGAAGGTATAGTTATCTAAAGGTAGACTTGTGGATACCAGTAATTGAGGAGGAGCTTTGAGTTTTTTTAGAAAGGGTACCTTTTCCAAGACTAGTTATCAGCATTGGGGTACATCCAAGGCCAAGATTCTTAGGGTGATTCTTAGGAACAATGGGTTCAAACAAACCATTATCATTTTCCCCAAGCTTCTCATTTTTGTTATAACCCCAATTAAACATTAATTAAAGAACTTTATTGATTTCTTCCATGGGGAGATATGTCATGAGCCTTTCATCTTGATATAGTAGGCTTGATACATCTTTTTTGTCTAACACTCTTTGCTTAGGTCTCCCCATTTTCTGAAGGTGTTAGCTTCTACTTTGATGGTATGAGATGTTGTGTCAATTGGTTGTGGTTTACCATGAGATCTAGGAGATTGAGGTTTAACTCTCCTATCACAAAGGCACTCTTTTTCATTTTATAGTCTCCACATCCATGATCTTGGATAATAACCTTAACCTCTAGGATTTTTTGAATTGAAGGTATATTTATCTCAAAATTGGAGGGGTCAACATAAGGGAATGTGAGTCTTTCATCATTTTTTGGGACTTGGGGGATCTTATAATACTTGGCTTCCATATTTTTGCAATAATATAATGGTTCGAGATCACCATGGATTGCGACTTCTTGATTCTGATAAGGGAATTTAACACAATGATGGAATATGGATGTGAAAGCTTACATCCCATGGATCCATGGGTGCCCTAGCAGGATATTGTAGGGGAGTTCAAGGTCAAGAACCTAGCAAGTGGTCTCCATGATGGTTGTCCCTACTTGGATAGTGAGTTGAATGGTGCCTTGATACACCCTTTCTTGATCATCATAAGCCATGATAGTGATACCTTTGTGTCAGGTCACACTTTCAGCCAACTTATCAAGATAACCTAATTTAAGTATTTCTAACTAAAAATAAATTTTGGTCAAACATATGATCTAGTAAGATTCATTCTAGCTAAGTTAGATGCTTCCACAACTTTTCAACTAAAATTGTTGGCTAAAAATGTATGGAGCATCACTTTGAGTCCAATTTACCAAAAAAAATAAATTATTTGAAAAACTTGAAGTTTCAATAACTCTTGCTAATGTAAACAACATTTTTTTAAAAATATAAAAATACCCTTTTGTAGATCCATAAGTGTAGTTTTCAAAAAATATTTATTTTAATAGTTTAATTATTTTTTATATTTTATTTTTTATTTTTACTAAAAGTAGGTTTTCAGCACAAAATATGGGTTGATTACTATGCCAAGGAAAAATACTAAAACTTATTAAAAAAAATTGAAAAAAATATGATGCACTAGATAAAAGAATCTATTTTAAGATGGTATAATTTTTTTCCATTTTAGATTTAGATAAATATTTAATATAAAGTTGAAGTTGATGTAAACAACTGTTTTTTTATTCAGCACATTTTAATATTTATTTAAAATATATATTTGTTGAAATTGGAAAAAAATATATCCATGCACTAAAATTTCAAGTTATAAATACACACAAAAAATTTGAAAGAAGAAAAAAATAAGTAAAAGTTTGATGTCCCATGCAACTTCATTTTTCAGCATTTTATCGGCAACTAAATTATAGTTTTAATTTATTAAAAACTAGTTTAAAATAAATTTTTAATATTTTTTTAAAAAATACAAACATAAAATATACTAAAAATACATATTTTACTAGTTTACATTATTTCAAAATTCAAAACATATATGCCACTTTTTAGTGATTCAAGTTTAAAAATTGGATCAACATTGGCCATTTCCTTTATAAAGTGTGACACTTTTGTGCTTTTTACCCCTTCCTTCTCAATAAAATCTTTTGAGAATCCTAGATTCTTTATTAACTATAGAGTATAGATATTCAAACCTGTGCCTCCATCCACCAAGACTCGTTTGACTTTGTTCTTTTGGACTAGGACTTCAAGATGGAGTGCATGGTTGTGAGATGGTTGGGTTGGGAGATCCTACTCAAATAATTTTTTAGGAGATGCATTGTAGTGATATGTCTAATCATAGCTTGGAATTGGTTTGCATCAATATCTGTGGGGATGAAGGATGTAGCTAGTGCCTTTTCTAGGATTTCCCTATGTGTGAGCGAGATTTTCAGCAAGTTCATGATGGAAATCTAGGTGGTGGTATTTTTCAATTGATGTAGGATATTATAACCATTAGGCATTGACTTTGGATTGGTGACAGATACTTTGGGTGGTGGTAAAGGTCCTGGAATGATAATTCTAATGCCACATGTGGTGACTCCACACTCAACTCTAGATCCTTTGATATTAACAACTTTTACCCATTCATCCAAGGACGCAAAAACATGGTCATAAAAATGGTTCACATTGTTGTAACTATTTCCTTTACCATATTTGTTTCCTTTATTATGATTTGGCATCAGATTCATGTATATTTTGAGGTCTTGATTCCTAGCTGGTTGTTCAATGGTCATGGTTTTGTCATCAATGAGATCTTTGATCTGATTCTTCAATCTCATACAATTGGCCATCATGTGTCCCTTTATTTTGTGAAAGTCACAAAGGTACTTCTTGTTATACCATGGAGGTTTAATTTGAGGCTCTTGATAATTTTCGTAGACTAGGATTTTGATGAGATTTGCTTGTACCAACTATTGCATGACGGATTCGATTGGTTCCCCAAGTGGTGTGTATTTTTTTTAGGGGGATATTTGTTCCTTGTGGGTGGTCCCCCTTGAGAATTTAGGTTGTTGATAGTTTGATTGTTGGGTTGTTGTTGTGATGATGGGTTGATTTGTGGGTTGTTTTGGGTATTGATTTGAAATTGTCGGTATGTTTGTTGTTGTGTGTTATGCCTTGGGGCACTAATAATAACTTTGGCATCAACAACACCATTGTTAGTGACATTTTTTTTCTTTTCCCATGTGCAAGGTTTGTCATTGCAACTTGTGGATGGTTGGTTGTCTTGATATGTGGGTGTGCCCCCTTGCACTATAAGGTCACTTTGGATGTTGAGCACCTTGGGGATCAATTGGCCATATGTTGTTATGCATTTCATTTTAAAATTAAAGGGCAAGGTACCTTCAAGGTTAGAGATGATAGTCTCAATTTTTTGTTCTTCTGGCATAAACCATTTGCTCATGTTGGTGTTGGATCGCCATCATTGCAAGAATACTACAAATATTTCTCCCATGGCTTGTTTTAGGCTAGATAATTCTTCCAAGTTCACGTGCACACCAATGTTAAATGACTAATTCTGTATGAATAAGTCCACAATTTCTTAAAACTTTTTAATTCTAGGGGGAAGGCAGGAGAACCATTCCATTGCTAGACCAACCAAACTTTGAGGGAAGATTTGCATTAGATAAGAATCATCAAATGGAACTTCCAAATAGTGTACATGGAATTCCCTAATGTGATCTTCAACATTGCCAGTCCTATAGTATTTGTCAAATTTTGGTATCTCAAATCCTTGTGGGAATGGAACCATTGCAATACTTCTGTCAAATGGATAGGGGCACAAATTCCCTTGTTATTTCATTGTTTTTGGTGATTGTATGTCTAACACTTGTTGTGAGAGCAGTTTAATTTGTGCAAGCAAGTCATTTTATTGATCAAGTGGTGGGATGTATGTGTTTTGAGGTGGTATGGTTGCTTGGGTGACGAGTGGGATGACTTGTGTATTTGGCCATGTGTTTGTGAGAGGTTTCTGTAAGTTTTGTTGTGCAAGCAGTGCTTGTTGGTATGCATGTAGTTGTTGTTACGCTAACAATGCTTGTTGTTGGTCTTGTTGCTATTGAGCTATTAGTGCTTGTTGTTGTGCATGTTGTTGTAACAAGGCTTGTGCTTGGACCTGTTGTGCTTGGTATTGAGCTTGTGCTTGAGGTTGAGCTTGTTGAGTGGCTTGTGTAGCTTGAGTGACTTGTGTGGCTTGTACAACTTGTAGTAAAGCTTGTGCTTGTTCTTGGGAAGCCTGTTGTGCTTGTTGTGCGGCTTGATGTGCTTTTTATTTTTGTGTAGCTTGTTGTACAACTTGTGCTTATTGTGCAGCTTGTTGAGTTTGGAATTGCTGAAGAACCTTTCGATACACTTGTTGGAATACTTGCAATGTGATGTTGTATTGATTTGAAGAGTTTTGATTTGGTGGTGGAGGTGGAGGATTTGGTGGAATGGTGTGAGATGGTGTGATGAGATATTGTTGGGGTGGTTGTGGAAGTACTTGTTGAGTGATGATAAGAGGTTTTGTGGGAGGCGGTATGATTGATGTGTTAGGTCCTTGGGAGACCATGTTTTGGAGAGTTTTAGGTGTTGTAGATGGAGTGATAATTGGTTGAGATGTTTGGATTGGTGCCACTTGGTGTTGAAATATTAGTGGGATGCTTAGAGGATTTGGTATGATTGATGTGATAATTTGATTTGTGACTAGAGGATTGATTTTATTTCATTGGTTTTGGATTGGTATGTTAGGTATTTATGGGGGTTCCCTAAACCATGAATTGGTGGGGATGTTGATGTTAAAAGAGAGAATGATGAAAATATTGGTGGTGTGTTCCCTTGTAAAAGTGAGGGTGATGCGTTAAAAGTTTCCACTTGTCCTTGTGATATCATGGGGAGAGAGACTTGTGTGTCAAGAGAGTATGTCAGTATTATGGAAAAGTTGGAGGGGTTGTTAGTATCATGGAAGATGAGTGGAACATATGGATGTTTTGGATCTTGTGGTACTGTGTTGGGCATACCTAAGATTGTGTTAGCCTCTAGATTTTGAGTGTTGACAAGTGGATGTGTTTGAAGAGATTGGAGTAATGAACTCCCCCTAGTGATCATGGGTTGAATTGGACCATGAGAAAATGTTGGTTGTATGATGGGTTGAATGATGCTTGGGAATGACATTGGTGTGAATGATGTGGGTGGCATATTCCCAAGAGGTTTTTCAACAATAGTTCTCACATCAAAATTGAAAGGGAGTTTAGACCCTTCCTTTGCTAATGCCAATGTGTATTGTGTGGGATTGAGCCTCATGACCATGGTGACAATCTTGTGTGTTTCAGGATTTTGGACAAGTTCAATTTTGTCTTGGGCCATCCCTTGGAAGTTGTTGGTGACATCCTTCGCTTGACAACCTCCCTCTTGAAGATCTTTTGATTGTTGAGGGGGTTTGAGTGAAGGGATGGTAGATTCCATAGGGTTGAATTTTGATGTAGTTTGGCTCAAATCACTTGAAGTGGATGTTTCTTTATTTTTATCCATGATATTCTTGTGTTGTGATCTTGTTTGGACCATAAAATTGGGATCAACTTTTAGGAATATGGTAGGTAAACCTCTAACTCCTTAGGTTGGTCTTATACTTTAGGTAAAAATAAATAAATCTAGGATATTAAGGATCAAATGAGGATGATGTGAAAAATGAAGGATGGATGATATGGATGTTTTAAATTTTAAGAACTTTTGGAGGAATACTAGAATTTAGGATTTTTTTGATTTTTATTTTGATTTGGTTTGATTTGGATAATGGACTTATAGATCCCAAGATGTTAGATGTTATCTTGGAATAAACTTGTCCACAAGGGTGATAATTTAACTAAATTTATGAGGAAGGATTCATCCACACACACTTAGCCAAACAAGGTGATTTTGATTGAAGGATTTACCATTAATTTAGAATGAATTATTTTTCCAAGGTTCTAAAAGTTGTTTGTGAGATGGGTTTTGATTGATGATGTGATAAATGAAAGTGTTAGTTTGATCCTAGATGAACATAGAGAGATTTTTTTTACAAGACTAAGGTAGTGAAGAACATGCTATACATCTGAAACTTTCAACCCTATGTGAGAAACTCAAAACATTGGAAAAGAAAAAGATTCTAACAATAATAGAATGAATACAAGTATGGATTATCCTTTGAAGCACGCTTGTAAAAGTTGTACACCAATCTATCTTTGGTTTCGTAAAGTGTTGAAAGGTGTTTCTTGAGAGCCTTTGGACTAAGATGCTTATGAAAATTGATAGACCTTGGTTTCAATATTTTGAATTTGTGGTAAATCATGATATCAAACACATATGTGGGGTTCAATTGCATTTTATCTTGATTAAATGGATTATTTTTACCATATCAACACTTCTTGCTTGGTTTTCAAACTAAATGTCTATGTTTCAATTCCTTTTCATTACACAAGGTCCATTATTTGAAAATTAAAGAATCAAATGCATAGTTTTCCTAGGTTGACTTTGGAGAGAAAAAATTGAGATATGGACCCAAACATTTAGAAGCCTCTAAGGATAAAATCCCTAGGGACAAGCAGTAACATTTGGACTCTTCAAGGATATTTGCTCTTTCCAAAGGGTTTGAAATTTGATGACTTGATGAATGTTTGTTTCAAAGTTTTAGATCCAAGAAAAATATTTAAATAACTCACAAATTGTACAAACCTAGAATAGAAATGAAAATACTTGTTGAGTCCCCAATTGGATTTCTCCAAACACTGAGACAAAGCAAACAATTAGATATTTGATGACACTGGCTCCCCTCCATGACACACACCTCTCGGGACCACCAAATCTCAAAATCCTAAATATTTGGAGACCTTGAGGATTTATTTATTTTCTACTTTGAATAGTATTGAACCAAATATTTTTTGTGTGGGGTCTCCCTTACACTTCTAGGGTTTTGAACCTAAAAGGAGAGAGGTACAAAAATATTAATGGCTCACTCAAGAAAAAACCCTTGAGATTTGAATGCAAATGATATTGAAATATTTCAAAGGAGATTGTCTAAAATGCTAAAAACTAATAAAAGAGATTCACTACTAAATGTAAACCTAGAAAATGCAAGATGTTTGAAAACACAATGTGATATGTAAAAAGATCTAGAAATGCCAGTAAACTGTAATAGAATCTTATGAAATTGAAAGTATACACCCAAGTACTAGAAAGAGATGGAATGGTGCTATGGAATCCTAAAAAATTCACTGTTGATGCCAACTAGGACTCATACACCAAGCTAGGCGATTTAGTCCTACTTTGGGAAGACTCTGCTAGAACAGGTTTCATACAATAGGGTACTCAGATCTGCAAAATTCATGTTTAGGCCTAGGCAGTGGGAGTCATTTGCCACTAATGTCAAATTATTCCACCTCTAGATTTCTAAAAATTAAAAACAAGAAATTGTAGCCTTCATTCTGCACTTCTGCTCCTAGTTCAGATCCAAGTCCGAAACTGTCAAATTCAACCTATAGGTGTTCTGCAAGATTCTCTTAGGGTTTTGACAACTTTGAATGACTTTAAAAACTTGATGGAAAATTTTACAATCTTTCTCTTTGAAAAATCTACAACATAGACCTGTAAATCACATGCAAACAGAGGGAAAAATTGTTGAAGGGTTAATGAATAGGGGTTTTCCTTTGTGAAGCCCCTTGTTGGTAATTAAAATCTTAAAAATGAAATGAAATGTAGAAAGAGAATGATGAATGAAAAAATAAAATGCTACAACTCACCAAACCCTTGAAGTAGAATTTTGTAGACATGCAAGTGATAGCTCCAATGGATGTAGACTTGAAAATGCATGAAATGCTTAGAATGCTTGATAGATTGATTTGTTGGGGGGTAAAATGAATAGAAAAACCTTATATTTATACACAATTATGCCCTAATTCCTGAAACTAATACATCATAGGCTGACCTTATATCTTAGAAAATAAAAACCTTCTAGAAATTTGAATTGATTTTGAATTTTGTGCCAAAGGGGCCTCATTCGCCCCTAATGGGGAATGGGTTCCACCTAAGGAATTTTAAGTGGGTTTCAGAATTTAGATATTTTAAATGATGTTTATCTGGATTATTTTCAAAAATATACTTAAGTAAGGCCTACAAATGTAAAATGGGGCCAATTAAAGCATAAGAAAGGTCCAATTATTAATGAAAAGACTAGAAAAGTGTGAATGTTTTTTACAACACTATACAACTCTTTGAAATAAGGCTTGGTAAATGATAAAAAGAGGTTATTTAGGTGAAATATATTAATAAGATCCTAGAAAAGTGTGAAGGTGTGTTACAACACTTTTCAACACTTTTGCAAGGCATCATAAATTCTTATTAGTTCACAAGGGCCCAAGACCTAATGTGAATGTGTTAACCACATTACAACATTAAATCAAGGAAAAACTAAGACAAAATCCGCAAGAAGGACCTAGATGAGTGTGAAAATTTCCAAAGATTCATTTTTCTATGCTACATTTAACCCCCACTTTAGTGAGAGGAGGAACCTACTTCAAATTCACACTAAAGTAGCCAAACACACATCAAGAGGGACCCAAATGCACTTATGCTGGCAAGATGAAACAAAAAAAATCAAGAGGGGTGATCAAACCCCCAAGATCAAGATCCCATAGCAAACCAAACATAAGTACAAGGGAACACACATGAAGATGATATAGAGTAGCGACAAGGCCAATCATACACTACCAAAGATGAACATGGAGTAAATAAAATAAAGAAAGAAAAGATAGAATCAAATCAAGCTTCAATCATTTTTCCATCCCGATGTGGATCAGATCTAGGTTGTTTGTCCAAGAAACACATACTCACTCTGAGGTGATGAAACTCATGGCTATTCGTCGGGTGAGAAGCCTAGAAGGTGAGAAACATACACTCATGGTTGGTATGTACTCACACACACACACATGCAGCTATAAGGAAAGTCATGCCTCAGATTTGGCTTCCTGCTCAACCATACCAAAGTTATACCTCTTGATAAATTTAATAAGGTGCCACAAAAGAGAATGAATTTTTGAGCTTCATGGGACAAGCAAAAATTTGTATGCTTGGAGCTTATGAACAAACACGATGGCACCATAGGCATGCAAGCTATGTTATTCAAGGTGGCCATATAACAAATACAAAATGCAACATGCAAAGAATGTTCAAAGCAGTCTTGCTTAATTCATGTGAGGTATTTAACTTAGGGAACATTGTGCCTAATGTTTCCAAGAGAGGACCAATCAAAGAATAGAAAATACACAACTTAGGGGATGCAGTGCATCACATCAAGCCACCAAGAGGAATGTAATATACTAAGATAGATCATGCTCATGAAAGAAATCATACCTAATGTCATCCACAAAACGAAAAATGCATCGTATGAAGTAAGAAGGCTACACTAAGAACCAAGAAAAAAGAAAAATGCAAAAGAATAATGCCAATGTATGCCCCCACTTTAAAAGAATTGCTAAGCACCATACTATGAGCAATTACTTTAAAGTAGGAAATGAAAAATGTAAACAAGGAGAAAGACATGAGAGCCAACTTGAAAAGCCCTATGCCAAGTCATATGTTTCCAAGTAAAGCTATGCCCTGTAAAGGAAAAGAAAAAGAAAAGGAAGGGGTTTCCCCAAAAAAAAAAAATAATAGATAAGGGATCTATGGATTTCGGGTCTGTATGTTTGTTATTGCAATGCTTCGTTGCAGTATCTATGCGATGCGATAGCAATGAGAAAAGGTGGTGCAATGTTGCAATAGTGGCACTAGAAGAAAAGGTGATTCTCTATAAGTAAGTGATGGTGACACTATAATCAAAGGCGACGTATGAGTCAAAGGTGGCATCGCTGGCCTTTAGATGTTGAAAATAGAATTTTTAGGAAAAATTGGTCAAAATAAAGTGATTACCCCTCCCTCTAGCGCCAAAATGTGAGTGTCCAATCTGCAATTAACTAATCAGAAACATCAATCAAGTGTTAAACATGTTAAAATTCAAACCAAATACTCCCTATGAGATTATTTGATCAAGAAGATAAGAAAACATGATAAAAACTTGAAATAAGAAAAACAAAGCATGTAATATAGTCTAACTTAAGCAAACCTCCATCCCATAGGGAAAGTGGTATTCCTTTGATGTGAAAAGGAAGCCCTTTCCCAATCTCAATGATAAGCTCCAATGTTGAATGTGATTCCAAGTGTGAGATTGATTCCAAATGGGGAAACTATGCTCAAAATAGATGAAGATGATGAAACGCTAAGTATGAAAATGGCCATAGTGATAATGTTTGAAGTTATGGATCCATATTGTGAAGAGAATGCTTCCATTTATAGAACTCAAGGGTTAAAGAATGAGAGGATTTGGTGAATGGGGGATAAAATGGGAGCCAATGAGAATTTGACACTCATCACAATTCCATTGGAGGAAGTTGGAGTAGATTTTGGGTAATACGTTGAGGAATGGGGGATGTAAGAGAAATGAATGAGAATGGTTGAGGATTTGAAAGGTTGTAAGAAGACTTTATTGAATGTGGTTGATGTGAAATTTTTTTTCCTTTATCATTTTTGATGTTCGGCTCAAATATGTTTTTGGCTTTGGATGTGTTCGCGCTCAAGAAAATTCATCAAAAAGGTGTTCAATGTGCCATGTGGTGGTTGTGCAGCTTTCATTTTTTTCCTTCCTTTCGAAAGAGAGTTGGGACACATGTTAGCGCATCGAATATTTTCTCAAGGAGCCATATTCACAAGTCTAATAATTTTTGCTCGCTTGACACGTCATCTCTTCGCTACGAGAAGTTTGTGCTTTTATGAAGCAATCTCTTTAAGAGTTTTTTGGAGCTTGCTGGACTCTTTTGGATTTTCAGGATGGAAATTTTGAGTTAGTGCCATTGGGTTACGTCATTGGTCAACTAGACATTTTCCAGGCTATTATCTAGGTTTTGATCATTTTCAGATAACTATCTTTGCTAAATATCTAAAAAGCATTAATGTGACAGTTGAGAATTGATGAGCAAAGATTGGTACGACCTAATGAAAATATCTACAATCAAATCATGTGCTATCAAATGCCAACATTTGGAAGCAATTAATTCTATGTTGTGGCGATGGTTTCTTCTTTTTGCAACTATAAATGAGAGGCAATGATGGAAATGAAGGGTTGGTTCCAAGTTTCAATTTCCTTTGCTGAGGAATTTTTTTTTAGTTTTCTTAGGTTATAGAACTATTTTCAAAAGTAGAGTTATAGAACTACTTTTCTTTGGCATGTTATATCTTTTAAAGCTCAAGCTATTATCATATTGGAATCTGACCTTTGTTTTAAAGTTCATTTGATATTTAAGCACAAATTCTTTGGAAGAAATATTTGAGATTGTGCATGTATGGCCTTTATCAAGCTTTCCTTCTGAATAAAACACTATGTTAAGTTGAATTCAAATAGTTTAAGTTGTTGATTTCCATGTTGTAGGCTTATATGGTAGGATAATAGCTTTGTGAAAATTG
>VDFB02385920.1:156306-281482 GCA_007258455.2 Sequoia sempervirens | reverse complement strand
TGGTCCTTGTTTGGAAAGGTTGAACGGTTGTGAGACTTCTTGGTTCTAAGTTGTTGCGAGAAGGGTTAGTGCCTCGCTTGTTCTGGTTTTAGTATCATGTTTATTTGTTGTGGTTCAACCCTTATCTTGTTTAATTTACTGTTAGGGGTCTTAGGGAGAGTGGCTCTTCGTGGGGGCCGGCGCCTCGGTTAAGAGGAAGTGCACAGGAGAACCCACGAAGAGTAGTTAAACAAGTGAAAACTTAAAATAGAATTAGGGGGATGGGTAGTAAACCACTCAAGATAAAAGAAATTGGAATCCTCTTCTATGCATTAGGGCTATCGTAGACTAATAATAGATTGAGAAGGCCGTGGTCGGCAAATTCATAATCTTGTCTTCATGAGAGGTTATTGGCTCCGCACGAGCTACCCTATGGTGCCGGCGCCTCAAGTAGGAGGAAGAGCCAGGAGATCCATAGATGGGTGCCGGCACCTCAAGTTGGAGGAAGAGCCAGGAGATCCCATGAGGAGAGTATCTTTGATAACCTCTCACTAGACTTCCCTTTTTTGCCTTATTTGCTTTTCCCTCTGGAAATGTATTATGGACTTGGATGTTGTATCAGTTTCCTTAGCTTTGTACTCTTATTGTTGATTCGGATTCTTGTGTTCGTGATTATGAGTATACTTTGGTGATTTGATATTGTCATTGCTTGGTTTAAGTGTATTCTCTGAATTTGTATTCGGGTTTGTACCTTGTTGTCATGGAGTCGGTTTGAAATTCATGGTAGTTAACTTCATTATCACCTCTGAGCACGGGGGGTGAGTTATCTTTATTTCACATGGTTGGGTGGAACGTGCTACGCACCCGTTGGGTTCCCCATCAGCATCCTTTGTTCGCAGCTTTTCCGCAGTTGGAGTTGTACCAGTGTTCACCTTGTTATTCAGCATTCATTATAAATTGTATCATCCCAATTGTTTGGAAATTTCATTGTAATTATTATATCAAAGATTGTAATGTAACATTATAGCAATGATGTAATAGTTAGGATTCAATGTAGTTATTTGATGAGACTCATATGATTGTATTATGTGGTATCTTAATATAATTGCTCTTGGTTTATGGAAATACATTTATTCATGGTTATTATATTATAATTGGTTGCATGGTTTATCATTATCTTTTATTTCCGTTTGTGGTTGCAATGTAACCTCGTGTGCCCCAGAGAACTAAGTGAGTTAATGTGATGCAATATGTTATGTGATTATGATTAATGTAATGTAAGTTTAATTTAATTGTTTTAAACAAAAAATAATTATTTGCCTTTTTGAGTTCTATGGGGTTTGCACGGCGGGCGTTACAACTTGGTATCAGAGCCAGGTTTGCAAACGATGGGGTCTTTGGGTAGTTAGGTCCATTAAGTAACCTCTCCTTTGAACTTTGGAACTTATTTGTACCTTTATCTTGTTGTGCAGAAGTATGCCTCGAGGTAGAGGCCGTGGTGCTAGTCGTGGAGCAAACCGGCGAAGTCCCTCAGTTCCCAGTTCTCATGGTTCTGAGCATGAGGAACAACCGTGTCCTCACAATAATCCGTCAGGTGGTCAGAACCCAGGGCAGCCTGGATTAGATGGTTCCTTACAGCATATTCTAGAAGAAATTCTGGCTCGTTTGGGACCTAGGCCAGAGGAGGAGCCATAGATTGAAAGAGAAAGGGAAAGGTCACCGAGGCGGAGGGAAATAACTTCTGATCAGGATGCAGTTTTAGCAGGCCATATGAGGGATTTGTTGAGAGCTCACCCACTGACATTTTATGGTTCAGGAGGTGGACTAGAAGCTAAAACTTGGCTAATTGACTTAGATCGTTGCTTCGCCATGCACCCGTACGGTAGCAATACCAAGGCTCGGTGCGCGGTTATGCATTTGCGAGGCTTCGCATCTACTTGGTGGCGTCTTGAGGAACAAAAATTGCACCTTGATATTAGTATGGCAACCTGGGAATTATTCTTGGACAGGTTTAGGGCTCATTTTCTCTCAGACCATTGGAGGCAGCGTAGGGCTGACGAGTTTCATGATCTCAAGCAGTTGTCTATGTTAGTGGAACAGTATGAGCGGCGCTTCTATGAGTTGAAGCAGTATGCAGGGATTAGCCACGATGAGGGCATGTTGGTTCAGCACTTTGTTCGGGGCCTTAATGCCCGCATCAATGGTGGAGTGCGAGTCTTCGAGCCGAAGACAATGGAAATGGCAGTTGAGAAGGCTCGATTGCTGGAGGAGAATTTGGCCATGGCCTTGGGTGGCCACATTGGAGTGCAAATTGGCAGTGCACCTACTCAGGGTTTTAGCACTCAAGGGGGTCAGTCTCAGGGAGCAGGATCTTCCAGAAATAGGTTTCAACCCTTGAAAGGGGGTCATCAGCAGCAGCAGCAGCAGTCAAAACAAAATAACTTCCAATCTCCTCAGAGTGGCAATTCACAGTTTTGCAAGGATCAGAACAGGAACAGGAACCAAGTTCGACAGGAATGTTTTGCATAGCCTACACCTAGTATCCAGTTAGTGCCGAGTCAAGGGAGCTTTCAGCAGTCAAATGCTCCATCAGGGGGCAGAGGTTTTGGCAGGGGTACTGGGTGTTACTCTTGTGGGCAGCAGGGGCACATTGCCAAATTGTGTCCTCAGAAGAGCACTTCAGGTTTTAATTAGAGGCCAGTTGGTTCAGAGCCGACAGTAGGTGATGCAGGGAGGTCTCATCGTGTATTTGCTGCAGTGGATAATCAACAGGCAGACCACCAGAGCACCGTCATTGAGACTTCAGGTGTGTTACATGATACTAGCATTTCTATACTTTTTGATTCTGGTGCATCTGATTCCTTTATATCTCCTCTTGTGGTTGAGCGATGTGGACTGGTGGCAACTAGTCAAGGCAAGAAATGGCAAGTTGAATTGGCTTCAGGGTCAAAGCTTGTTGTAGAGAAGCTTGTGCAGGATTGTAGCTTGAGTATAGGGGCTTTGTCAACTAAAGTAAATCTCAGAATCCTACCACTTGGCTCATATGATGTTGTCTTGGGCATGGACTGGTTGAGTGCACACCATGCTATAATTGATTGTTGCCGTAAAGCGGTGCGATGCTTTGATGATTCTGGAAAGGAGGTGGAAATCATGGGTGTTCAAAAACCTATTTCTTTGCGAATGATCTCTGCCATGCAGCTCAAAAGGTACTTTCGATAGGGTTGCCAACTCTTTGCTGTATCTTTGAGTGACTTGGAGTCAGAGGATAGTCAAGGGGTGTCTTTGGAACAATACCCTCTCCTTAAGGAGTTTTCTGATGTGTTTCCAGAAGAGATACCTGGTATGCCACCTAAGCATGATATAGACTTCAGGATTGATTTGGTACCTGGAGCTGAGCCAATATCTCGAGCTCCATATCGGATGACAACGCAGGAACTTCAGGAACTCCGGTTGCAGCTGGAAGAGTTGTTGGCTAAGGGCTTTATCCGCCCAAGTGTTTCTCCTTGGGGAGCACCTGTGATTTTTGTGAAAAAGAAGGATGGTTCTCTTCACTTGTGTATTGACTACAGGCAGTTGAACAAGGTAACAGTGAAGAACCGATATCCATTACCCAGAATTGATGATCTTTTCGATCAGATAAAAGGGGAAAAGGTGTTCTCTAAGATTGATCTCAAGTCAGGATATCATCAGTTGAGGATTGCTGATCCAGACATTCATAAAACAACATTTCGTACTCGATATGGACATTATGAGTTTACTGTGGTGCCGTTCGGGTTGACGAATGCGCCTTCAGTCTTTATGAGCCTAATGAATGGAGTGTTCAGAACATTCTTGGATAGATTCATCCTTGTGTTTCTCGATGACATTCTGATTTATTCTAGGTCTATGGAGGAACATGAGGAGCATCTAAGATAGGTGTTGCAGTGCTTGAGGAGTAATCAGCTGTTTGCCAATCTCAAGAAATGTGAATTCTATAAAACCGAAGTTCAGTATTTGGGCCATGTGATTTCTGGTGAGGGAATTTCGGTTGATCCTGCAAAGATCCAAGCTATTGTGGATTGGCCCGCACCCACAAATGTCTCTGAAATTCGCAGCTTCATGGGACTTGCAGGATACTATAGGCGTTTTGTCCAGGGGTTTTCTAAGTTGGCTCATCCTATCACCTCCTTGCAGAGGAAGGGAAAGAAGTTTCTTTGGTCCGAGCAGTGTCAGTTGGCTTTCCAGACTTTGAAGGACAAGCTAACTAGTGCTCCAATCTTAGCAGTTCCTGATCCATCAGGTGATTTTGTTGTGTGTACTGATGCTTCATTGGAAGGCTTAGGGGCTGTGTTGATGCAGGAGGGGCGAGTGATTGCCTATGAATCACGAAAGCTTAAGGATCATGAACTCAATTACCCCACTCATGACTTGGAGTTAGCTGCAGTTGTGCATGCCTTAGTAAGGTGGCGACACTTTCTCCTTGGTCATCAGTTCGAGTTGCATATAGATCATCATAGTCTGCAATACATCTTTACGCAGCCGAACTTGAATGGAAGATAGAGAAGGTGGATGGAATTCTTGTGCGAATATTATTTTGAGGTGAAGTATATTTAGGGAAAAGAGAATTTGGTGGCAGATGCGTTGAGTAGACGCAAGCATGAGATTTCCGCTTTGGCTCTTGAGGTTGATTTGAAGAGTCAGATCCTTGCAGCTCTTTCTTCAGATGATTGGTATCAAGTAGTGAAATCGGAGTTTGAGTCGGGAAGAGCTTTGGAAGGAAAATTTTCTGGATACTCTATGGATTCCGATGGTGTTTTGCATTATGGAGGCCGAATGTATGTACCTCCTGCAGAGGGTCTTCATACCCTAATCTTGACCGAAGCTCATAGAGCTCCTTATTCAGCACACCCAGGAGTTAAGAAAATGTACGCTGATCTTCGCTCACTATATTTTTGGGCTGGGATGAAGTGTGACATTGCTGATTTTGTGGCTAGGTGTCTAGAATGTCAGAGAGTTAAGGCCGAGCATCATCATCTGGTAGGTTTGTTGCAGCCCCATCTTGTTCCAGAGTGGAAGTGGGACATTATTTCTATGGATTTCATTGTCGGGTTGCCTATGTCTTCCAGGTGACACAACGCTATCATGGTCACTATTGACAGGTTGACCAAGGTAGCCCATTTCTCTCCCATTTGATCTTCCTATACTGCTTCAGTGGTGGCTAGGGTGTTCATGGAAGACATTGTTCGATTGCATGGGATACCACGCAGGATTATTTCTGATAGAGATCCGGTATTCACATCTGCTTTATGGACATCCTTGCAGTGGTCTTTAGGGACTAAGTTGAATTTTAGTTCTGCCCACCATCCTGAGACAGATGGTTAGACTAAGAGAGTTAATCAGGTGCTTGAGGATATGCTTTGCATGTATGTCATGGACCAACAGTCTCGTTGGGAAGATTATCTGCATTTGGTTGAGTTTGCCTATAACAATGGTTATCATAGTTCGATTGGCATGGCTCCATTCCAGGCTTTATATGGTCATACTTGTCGTACCCCTTTGAGCTGGGATCGATTGGAGGACAGGGTTCTTCTTGGACCTGAGATGCTTCGTGATATGGAGCAGCAGGTAGCTCGCATCCGAGAGCATCTTGTAGCGGCTCAGGACAGGCAGAAGAAGTTTGCTGATGCACACAGAGTTGATCGACAGTTTGCCATAGGTGATTGAGTGTTTCTTCGAGTTCATCCTCGGAAGAGCCCTATTCGTTATGGAAAGGGTTCTAAGCTTGCACCCCGTTTTATGGGTCCGTTCGAGGTGTTAGAGCGTATTGGTCCTGTTGCCTATCGCCTGGCATTGCCACCCAGTCTGTCGCGAATTCACGATGTGTTTCATGTTTCTTTTCTTAGGCCTTATTTTCTTGATGTTACTCATGTACTTGATTGGAATGCTCTACAGGTCAAGGACGGGCAGCTAGCTCTAGAGCCCGTGGCCATGGTGCAGCACAGGAGACTCATTCTCAGAGGCAGGGATATTGAGCAGGTGAGGGTCCAGTGGGACCCCAATGATGAGACTTCAGCGACATGGGAGGATGCTTCCTGTATCAGAGAATCCTACCCTTACTTGTTTTCTGGCTTACAGGAGTAAGCCAAATTTAAGGGGGGGAGGATGTAATAACCCTCCTAGTTGTTAGTTGGACTCATTAGTTTTATGCTTTGATTTGATACTTTGATACATTGATACTAGGGTGATACTGTTTGGTGTGATTGGTTAGTTAGACATTTGATGATGTTGTTACTCCTTTTGTGGACATGATTATTTCATATGACATTGTGGTTGGATATTTTAGTTGATTTTCATATTTATGTTATGATGTGATGATTTAATAGATTATGCCATGAGATGAATTGTTAGTATTAGAAATGTTATTTTTATCAATCATATTATAATTGTTAGGATAGACGTGATGAAGGACAGTGTAGCATCACTCATTGCGAGTGCTCTGTTACGCTGTGATTCCTTCTCACAACACAATGCTTTGATTTATATATATATGCACATGTACACAACTTCGTTTGTATGCAGGAATTGCAAGTACATAGTCTCGATTCCACCTGCTTGGGCAGGACAGGGCGAGCACAAATAACCCAACGGTATAAAGTTCATACAGAGGTGACAATGAAGTTTGCCCGTTCCATGATGTCAGACCGCCTTGTTGTATGGTATTGCATGTTCTGTAGTTGTCATGTTTTGTGGTTGTAGTTGTGTTATGTTGTATATAATTTTTGTTGGTATGTTTATATGTTGTGGTGTTTCAATTTTAAAATTGTTGATTAAAAATTAGATTAATTTGTATTTAAAATATTTACATGTTTATTTGGTGAAAAGCCATGTATTTTATTAAATATCAATTGGTGATTTGTCAAATGTAAATAAATTTGCCAGGTGGAAAATTAATAATAAAATAAATAAATAAAGTTAAATTTCTTGTGCATGCAAGGCTGTCAAAATGGGGTTTTAAAATAATAATAATAATAATAAAAAAGAATAATATGGACAAATGGGGAAATCTGGTGTGGGCAGAAATTGCAAGACTGTTTTTAGAAAATGGTGGTTGGGTGCATGTAAGGGAGGAAAAATATAGTGGTTTTTGGAAAATGGAAAAAGGGGATTCTTTGGCTGGAAAAAGTTTAGGGCAGTATTCTAGAATTTTATTTGTGAAAATAGGGAGATAGTGTGGAAGGTTTGGTGTGGAGATTCTATCAACAAGGAAGAGAGAAGAAGAGGAGCGAGAGCTGTTCGTGGGGCAATTGGAGCAAGATCTTCGTCACATTAAAATCAGTAGGAGTCCAGGTTCTAAAATTCGTTCTTTTCCTTACTTGTTAAAATCTCAATTAAAAATCATATTGTTTTGGGTTTTAAACGAATCAGGAAAATTTAGCTTTCAAATAAATTAGGGAGAAATCTGGATTAGCAAAAAATTAGAAAAAAAATCTGTTTTATTGCAAAAATTTGGGTTTCAATTTTGGAATTAGGAAAATCATTTAATTTGCAAAATCACGGGTTTCAATTTTGAATTAGGAAAAATCTATTTAATTTGCAAATCACGGGGTTCAATTTTGAATTAGAAAAATAAATTTTAATTTGCAAAATCGGGTTTCAATTTGGATACAGGAAAAATCTGTTTAATTTGCAAAATCTGGGTTTCAATTTTGAATTAGGAAAAATTTGTTTATTTGCAAAATCTGGGTTTCAATTTTTGTTTTAGGAAAAATCTGGTATTTACAAAAACCTGGGAAAATCTGCTGTCTTGAAGGGATGGGGAAATACCTGTTATTGCTTCAAATTTTATTGTTCTGAAGAAATTTTATTTCTTCTCTGTGAAATTGTATTTCTCTGTATTAAATTGCTAGAAAAAAATCCCACCCCTTCTCTGTGAAAATTTAGTTTATTTAAAATCTGTTTATATATATGAATTTGTTTAAAATTTATTCCAGTTGAATTTATTCTTTCTGGAAACTATTATTTGTTTTTTTTTAATTTTATCCTACAGCCGAACTCGGCGTCCGTGCCGTAAGGACGGATTTGATACTTAGCACGAAATAAAATGTATGTTATAAAAATTCATATTGAAAAATATTTTAAAAGAAAAAAAAAAAAAATTTAAATAGAGTTTGGGAGGTGGCGGCTTCAATTACCGAGTGGTCGCGGCGGCGGTGGCTGCCGCGGCGATCAAGGAGGCGCCGTGCTGGCCGACAGCAGGCATCGTGCGGATCAGAGCTACATGCGGTAGCCCTGCGAGGGCTATTAGGTGAAGCGGAGTCCTTGCAGAGCTTTAGAAGCGACCCTTGAAACCTTTGCGCATTTTCTTTATTTTTGTTTCAAATTTAATTTTCATTAAGTTATTTATAATTCGGTTTTAAATTTTGAATTATGAATATATATATATATATAAATATATATATATATAGTTATATATATATATGTATATATATAAATTTGTGTGTTTTAATTTTATATATATAGATATTTTATATATATAAACAGAAAATAAATTATAATGTATTATTTTAAATATATGAAGGGGAATAATTTAAAAAAAAAACGAAAAAGAAAAGAGAGATAGTAATAAATAAATAAATAAATGAATAGTTTCTCTTAATAGAAATATTCTTTGTTTTAGAAATAGAATGTTAATAAAATTATTATAATAAAGTTAATGTAGTAATCGCATATATTAATTGATCGTTGCTTTTTACGAATTTAATAATTGATCATGAGAAAATTGTAATGCTCCATGTCTTATCTACTTGAGTAAAGATGTCATAGTGTTTTGAGTTCATCAACTTATGCATAGTTTCATTCTGTTACTGTGTTGGCCTTAATGTCGATGTGGGAACCGATTGTTGATTTAAAACCTTGTCCAGAGGCTTGTTTATTTTGATTATTACTCTCATCTTGAACTTCCTATTTTTTTGGAGTTGAAAATTCATGGTCCATGTTTGGAAAGGTTGAACGGTTGTGAGACTTCTCGGTTCTGAGTTTTGCGAGAGGATTAGTGCCTTGCTTGTTCTTGTTTTGATATCATGCTTATTCGTTGAGGTTCAACCCTTGTCTTGTTTCAATTTTCTGTTAGGAGTCTTAGGGAGAGTGGCTCTTCGTGGGGGCCGGCGCCTCGGTTAAGAGGAAGTGCACAGGAGAACCCACGAAGAGTAGTTAAGCAAGTGATAACTTAAAAATAGAATTAGGGGGATGGGTAGTAAACCACTCAAGATAAAAGAAATTGGATTCCTCATCTATGCATTAGGGCTATCATAGACTAATGATAGATTGAGAAGGCCGTGGTCGGCAAAGTCATGATCTCGTCTTCATGAGAGGTTATTGACTCTGCACGAGCTACCCTATGGTGCCGGCGCCTCATGCAGGAGGAAAAGCCAGGAGATCCATAGATGGGTGCCGACGCCTCAAGTTGGAGGAAGAGCCAGGAGATCCCATGAGAGCTGTGCGATGACACTCTCCACTGGACTTCCTATTTTTGCCTTGTTGCTTTTTCCTCTGGAAATGTGTTTTGGACTTGGATGTTGTATCAGTTTCCTTAGCCTTGTACTCTTATTGTTGATTCAGATTCTTGTGCTAGTGTTTATGAGTATACTTTGGTGATTTGATATTGTCATTGCTTGGTTTAAGTGTATTCTCTGAATTTGTATTTGAGTTTGTACCTTGTTGTCATGGAGTCGGTTTGACAATCATGGTCGAGTTAACTTCATTATCACCTCTGAGCACGGGGGGTGAGTTATCTTTAATTCACATGGTTGGGTGGAACGTGCTCCACGCCCGTTGGGTTCCCCATCAGCATCCTTTGTTCGCAGCTTTTCCGCAGTTGGAGTTGCACCAGTGTTCACCTTGTTATTCAGCATTCATTGTAAATTGTATCATCCCACTTGGTTGGGAAATTCATTGTAATTATTATATCAAAGATTGTAATGTAACATTATAACAATGATGTAATAGTTAGGATTCTATGTAATTTTATTTGATGAGACTCATATGATTGTTTTATGTGGTATCTTAATATAATTGCTCTTGGTTTATGGAAATACATTTATTCATGGTTATTATGTTATAATTGGTTGCATGGTTTATCATTATCTTTTATTTCCGTTTGTGGTTGCAATGTAACCTCGCGTGCCCCAGAGAACTAAGTGAGTTAATGTGATGCAATATGTTATGTGATTATGATTAATGTAATGTAAGTTTAATTTAATTGTTTAAAAAAAAAAAAAAATATTTGCCTTTTGAGTTCTCTCAGGTTTGTAATGGCTACATTAAGACAAACAAAATTATGAAACTAACTACTGTAACAAAAATAAATGTACAAAAAGTGAAGTGGGGAATAGTTAGCTTGAGTGGCCCTTGCTCAAGTGACTATCTCCACAAGATAAACTCAAGTATAGCTCCTCAAACTTAATTAAACATAACAATAACTAAAAATATCTTCATTTCATAACTAAAGGTATCACAATCCAAAGAGATTCTTATGGAATACCTAATTCATAAGATCATGATTGAAAAATAGAATATTGTCTATGCAAAAAAAAACTAACTAAATTCCAACTAACTAAATAACTCAACCATCAAACCATTCATATAGGTGTGTGAGGGAGTCTTATTAGAACAAGGACTAAAGATAGAAATCTAATCATAAATCACCACTCTCTAAAAAATAGAGCATCATAAAGTCTGAGTAATTAAAACACAACTAAAAAGGTAGAAGAATTGGAATAGGACTGTAACTCTACTACAATGGTTTAAACTAGAACATAGACTATGGAAATAGTCACATTGGATTCCCAATTAATGTATGAAATATTTAATTTAAAGTAATTTTCTGCAAATAAAAATTAAAAATCTCACAATAGCATTCATCCACACACACAGAGAAATTGAATCTCAAATGCCAAGCCCAGATTGCAATGTGCAACTGGAAAACTTTGAATTAAAGTTGGGAAATTAATCTATTACAATCTAATCATGGATGAAGGTTGTAACAAGCCATAATAACTCTCTGTAAACCACATACAATCTTATTTGCAGTAGAAAATCAAAGTCTGGAGTCAACAATCTTCTCTCTAGCACCTGGAATTTCAAATCAATTCACAACAATATCTTCTATCTACTCAACTTGTGTTTATTTTTCCTCTGTCAACACTCTATAATATGCTATTCCATCAAATAAATCACCCTATGAAAGTATGCAACACCCTTCTCTTCTTCCTGTGGTTTTCCTCTCTGAAAACTAACTCAAAAATGAAAGAAATTCATGGTGCAAGAGCACCTTTGCAAAACCATGTTCCTATTTTGGAAAAATTAAGCAAATTTGATATCCTTACTTTGTAATGAGATTAGAAGAGTCACCTTGTATATTTATAGGTCATTAAAGGTCATTACGAGGGTTCAAGTTTATTTGTTTTGTGGCAAATTGCAAAAAAAATGCAAAAGTTGTCAACAAATATTGACAGAATTGCAAAATTATGTAATAGTTGCATTAAGAAGTTGAAGGGTCATTATTAGTTCTAGGAATTAGGAATTAGTTATAAGGTTAAAAGATAGTTTATTTTCCTTTATAAATTATTTTTACATCATTTTGAATATGAGGGTGATTGAATAAAAGAAGTAGTTTAATGTAATGCTCTATTTTTTCTCTTTTTCTTCAGAAAAATAGTATTTCCAAGTCATAAAAACAATATTTCCAGGTCATGTACGGGTTTGTACGGGATCAAATGTTTGGATGAATGTTTGTAAGTGTTGGTACACTCAATCACCTTCCATTCTAGACTTGTTTAATGCATTTTGGTTCACATTTGAAAAAGTTATGATGGATTTACAGAAAACTATCAAAACCCTCTGTTGGGGTAAACAATGAGCATTAAAAATGGAGTTTCTCATTATTTAATCATTGAATTCTCCTAAAAATTGGTGTATAGAGATTTGTTTGTGTATCCTCAAATATTACTAATTTGCAGGTTCTGAGAATGTGGTTATGGGCAGTTACAACGAAGCCCTAGGTCTGCAAAAGATGAATAAAATTGGTAAATTTTGTGTGCAGTGAAGATTAATGAGCTTTGGTCGGGGTTTTTGAGTCTTTCTTGTATAATTTTGTTTCTAAAAGGTTTCCAATATGTTTGTGAATATATCTTCTGTCAGAATTTGGTGTAATGATGTGTTTGATGCCATTGAGATTTAACTGTCCTATTATGACATACCTAAGATAGTCCTAATCTGGAATCAGAAATTAAGGATGTGGGATTGGTGTTTGATAAAAATAACCTTATCAAAGCTTGGGGAATGGTTTATTAAGTTTGGGAAAGTGTATTTGAATCTGTTTCTGACAGGGATTGGTGGACTGTAAGAATTGGTGTCCATTTCATTGTCTGTCATATCAGGGCAATCTTGTCACATTGGTCAAAAGCTACTGAGATTGATATTTTCTCTTTGAAGGTAAATGCTTGGGATGTAAAATGTGTTGAGCGTGTTGATTAAGACTCTTAGAGCCATGTCAAGCATTGAATTAGGTGTTGTACTTTGGAAATCCAATTGCATAGTTGAGGTTTGTAAATGACATTATGTGCAATGAGGACAGTCATAATGAATTGATGAAATTTGAAAGGGAAGACTTGTAATTGTTTGTTTTGATTGAATTGAGGTTGCTAAAGTGTACTAAAGGTTATTTTGAGATTTGGAACTCTTACTTGCACATTTGAGTACTTGAATTGAGTTTTTTGTGAAGTAAAGGTGAATTGGAAATGAGTAGCAAATAAAGTATGTTGTGAGTTTGGTCTATTGAGTTTGAGAAAGTGTGTTTCTTCTCTCTATACTGCATCAATTCACTTTTATCTTCTCATGCTTTCCTGGAATTACATTTCCAATGCATTTCATTTACATTTAGCTTGCATTCCAAAACCCCCCAAGAAAATCAATGCCCACCTCTAGGAAGGTCAAATAAAATATAATTTAATATTTAATCTTGAATAAAATATGCATTTTAATCTTCCAAACTTAGGCCAAAATACAATATGGCTTTAAAATGGCTTTAATGCTTTTACAAATAAAGGAAAAAAGAAAATTCCTCAACTTGGGTGCCCACCTCCTGGGTTCCTATTTTTTAGGAGCTATGGAAATTCAAAATATGAGTTACAAATGGCTTTAATGGCTCCAATAAGCCCACACCATAAATTTTTGTTTTTTCTTTTTCAGTTTTAAAGCATATTCTCCATGATTCCTCTTCACCAATTTGACCCAATTTGAAATCAAATCCAAATTCAAATTTTTCCACATCACAAAATATTTAACTTCACACCAAAACATGAATTTCAATAATCAATCATGAAATCCAACACACCAAAATTCAAAAATTCAAAAATAAAACCTTCAAGTTGACACAGGATTGCACTGAGCCATGGATGCTCTTGCATCAGACACCCATGGTACAATAAAAGTGATCCTATCACTTTCCAAGAGGATGTCCAAGCTGAATAACCTCAACCTCATACAACCATGAAGAGCCCTCTACAGGTCTTCCAAACCATTTCACCAAATGTTCCATGTATTGCTTCTTTCTTGTGCTTCTTTTCACCTTGCTATCAAGAATTGCTTCAATCTTTTCACTCTTTGAAGTAGGTGTGAATGCTTGTGGCTGTCTTATTTTTACAACTTCATCATTTTCACCTTCACAGAATATGGTAGATCTGAAATATTAAATATTGGAGAAATATTTAAGTCATTGGGTAATTCTACCTCATAAGCATTACCCGATTCATGTTTTCTCATAATCTGGCAAGGTCCAATCTTCTTCATTTTCCACTTATAGTTACCCATTGGAAACCTCTCCTTTCTCAAATTCACCATTACCTCATCACCAACTTGGAACTCTTTGTATCTTCTCTTCAAATCAACATTAGTCTTGTGTTGAAAATTCACTTTATGAATGTGCTTTCTTACTTCTTTATAAAATTTCACTTTTCCAATGTTTTCTAAAAGATATAACATTGCTGCAACTTGGTTTCCTTCACTCAAAACAGAATTAGTAATACCATCAAAAGGATCAATTTCAACATTACATGACAAGGAATCATGCCCACCAATCAAGACATTTTCACTTCCATTGTTCTCAAACAAGTACTCTTCAAAAAACTATTCATTAACCTTCAAATTCAACTTTTCCAATTCAACTTTATCAAAAGAAATTTTTGCTGCAACTAACTTATCTACTTCTTTATTCTCTCTCTCTCATCAAAGGAAATAATAAAATCATATTTTACCTTACCCTCTACTGCTACCTTCATTTCACCTAAGATTTCTTCTTCAATCTAAGTGAACAAATTGCCTTTCTCATCTTCATCATAGTTAATGTTAACAAATCCAAAATATTCTTGCTTCAAACCATCTAAAATTTTGTATTCCATCAACCAAACAAGACCTTGAACTGCTGCAAACCTTACCCATTTCTTCTTTCAATGGCTTCAATTTGTGTTTCACTCCATCCTTCTTCAATGTGTACGTGTTTTCATAACCATTGTGCATTGCCTTCCTGTCAAATTGCCAAGGTATTCCTAGAAGAATATGGCAAGCATCCATTTGGAGAATATCACATAAAACTTCATCATAATAGCCTCCTATCTTAAATTTTACCTCACACTGTTCAATGATCAAAAGCTTCTTGTCATCTTGTACCCATGCTATCTAATATGGATTCAGGTGCTTCTTCCTTTCTAGCTACAATTTTCTTACCATTTCATTATACACAAGATTCTTTGTGCTTCCACTATCAATAATTACATTACATACCTTTCCTTCACACTTGCATCTTGTCCTAAACAAACTTCTCCTTTGAATGGAGTTATCATCTTCATTTAACAGTGTTCTCCTAGCCATTAAAGTTTCACCATCTTCTACTTCTTCGAAATGTGATGATCTTGCTTCTTCTCTATTCACATTTGTTGTCCTATTTTGATTTTCAATCCTTCTTCTTGGCCTTTCCTCTTCATGAGGACACTCATATGATTTTTTCCCCTCTTCTCCACACTTGAAACAAGTTAATTTATAATTTCCTCTTCCAAATCCTCTACCCGATCTTCTTCTTCCTTTGAAACTTTGATCATGGGTCTGATTTGAAATCTCTCATCTTTCTTCCTTGCTGCCCTTAGTGTCTTCGATCTGATCTGCATACTGCTGAAAATTATTTTTACCCTTTCCTCTTTGCTTATTTTCAAACCTCCTATTCATTCTTTCTTCTATTTTTAATGCTATTTGATAAGCATCCTCCATTGTCACAACTCTAACAAGTGTCATTTCTTCTTGAATGCTCAGTCTCAACCCATTTATGTATCTTTCAACCTTCTCTTTGGTCACCTCAGAATGTCCAGTTCTAATAAGAATTCTATGGAATTCTTCCGTATATTCTTTCACACTCTTGTTGCCTTGTCTCAAACCTTGCATTTTCTTGAGCAGGTCCAATTCATAATCCATAGGAATAAATTGTCTTTTGATTTTCTCCACCATTTTATCCCATTTGTTAATCTTTTATTTTCCTTTCCTTCCCCTTTCTAATTGGATCTCTCTCCACCATATGGAGGCATGTCTTTTCAACCTTGTTTTGCATATCTTACTTTGTCTAGATCCTCTATCTCTTCAAATTCGAAATACTCCTCCATCTCATTCAACCAATCCATTAATTCTTCTAGGTTTAGGCTTCCATTAAAGGTAGGTACATCTATTTTTGATCTCTTTCCCATTTTTTTTAAAGCTTTTAGCAGTGGGTCATTTGCAACTGCTGCAATTTCTTCTCTTTGCTCAGTATCTAAACTAGCATTCTTTGTACTTTCTTCTTCATCTTCATCATCTTCACTTCTTGGGTCTCTCATTCCTGCAAATCCTCTCCTTATCTCATTTTGCAAAGTTTCAACCTACCTTCTCAAGGCTCTAAAATCATCATTTCTAACAAAGTTATCTCTCTCTTCCTCTTCCTCTATTGTGATGGGCTCCTCTTGCATACATTTCCTCCAATACCCACAAGGTCAATCTTGGTGCAACTGCATCTCTTCGATGGTCTGTTACACACTCAAGACCAACTTGGCTTTGATACCACTAATGTATGAGATATTTAATTTAAAATCATTTGCTGCAAATAAAAATTAAAAAGCTCACAATAACATTCATCCACACATAGAGAGAAATTGAATCTCAAATGCCAAGCCCAGATTGCAATGGACAACTGGAAAACTTTGAATTAAAGCTGGGAAATTAATCTATTACAATCTAATCATGGATGAAGGTTGTAACAAGCCATAAGAACCCTTTGGAAACCACATACAATCTGATTTGCAGCAGCAAATCAAAGCCTCGAGCCAACAATCTTCTCTCTGGCACCTGCAATTTCAAATCAATTCACAGCAATATCTTCTATCTGCTCGACTTGTGTCAATTTTTCCTTTGACAACATTCTCTAATCTTCTATTCCATCAAATAAATCACCCTTTGAAGGTATGCAATGCTCTTCTCTTCTTCCTGTGGTTTTCCTCTCTAAAAACTAACTCAAAAATGAAAGAAATTCACTTTTTTCTTCTCATGCTTTCCTGGAATTACATTTCCAATGCATTTCATTTACATTTAGCTTGCATTCCAAAACCCACAAGAAAATCAATTCCCATCTCTAGGAAGGTCAAATAAATATAATTTAATATTCAATCTTGAATAAAATATGCATTTTAATCTTCCAAACTTAGGCCAAAATACAATATGGCTTTAAAATGGCTTTAATGCTTTCATAAATAAAGCAAAAATGCAGATCCCTCAACCTGGGTGCCCATCTCCTAGGTTCCTATTTTTTAGGAGCTGTGGAAATTCAAAATATGAGTTACAAATGGCTTTAATGGCTCCAATAAACCCACACCATAAATTGCTTTTTTCTACTTTTTTAGTTTTAAAGCATATTCTCAATGATTCCTCTTCACCAATTTGACCCAATTTGAAATCAAATCCAAATTAAAATTTTCCCACATCACAAAATATTTTATTTCACACCAAAATATGAATTTCAATAATCAATCATGAAATCCAACACACCAAAATTGAAAAGTTCAAAAATAAAACCTACAAGTTGACATAGGATTGCACTGAGCCATGGATGCTCCTGCATCACCAATCATGGCAGAATTCTTCTCCTCCAGTAGTCTTATTAAATGATGTGATGATTCACAACAATCCTGATAAGTAGACACCTCCAATTATGCAACTATTGTTTTCTTCTAATTTCCTCTGCATCGTTGTCTAAAACTCCCTTTGGTTGTGGGTTGCACCTCCTAGTTGTTGTGGGCTACACTCTTTTTGCTCTAGCTCCTTGGCTAAAAAGAGTTAGTTCACACAACATCTACACAATACTAATAACCATAACTTAAACACTTATTCATTACATTTCATGCATGTCCACATATTAACCATGCAATAACTATCATATCATAATCATATTTCCATAGACTTTAAACCAAGTCCAAGTTTGCATAATGATCATTAAAGATAGTAAAGTTTCAGGGTTATATAGGAAATAAGTATCTGGAGAAAACTAACTAACAGTAGGCCTCATCATATTTATGATTTATGAATTTTCATGAGTTTAGTAGGATTTTATGTTTAATTATAGTTGTTAGCAATGAAAATACTTTGAAGAGTAAAGGCTAACATTTGCAGCAAGAAACCTGTCAACCCATAGCAATAGGCTTCTCAACCCATAGCATAAGGATAATAGTTCAATGAAAAGGAGTCAATCTACTATAGTGCGATCACTTTTAGAGGAAGATGGAGGCGGTCATTTAAGGATCAGATCACGGATAACTGAGTATCACTCTTATCTTTGAATAAGGCAAGTAGGAGAAGAAGTTTGTTCTCAATAGGAATAAGAATTATAATGGAAACTACTCTGTCTGGGCATGTTGTATGTTATAATGGTTAATATTGATTGGGTACATAGTCCTTGTTTGATTTATATGCTCTTGTTTTTATATTTATTATTTTTTGTTTTAGAAACTCAGTCCTCTTCCTATTCCTAAGGGAGAGTTGAAATCTTCTTTAAGTTTGTTTTCAGTTCACAAATAAATGGACTCTCTCACAGACCATATATAGGGGGTACCCTATCGAGGAGGACATCTAGATAATGTATGTGTTATATTGAATAAGATTTCTTGTTAGATTTTGTTCAAAAAAATTGTGTATGATTGGATTGTAATAAAGAGATGATAGTTTGGTAACATGTTTCTCTGAGTGAGTGATTAAAGATATTTTGTGGATGCAACTCAAATAAGGTCCACTTGAGGTACTGCAAAACCACCTTAACTTAGATTGATATATTAGATTATGCATTACAAGTTTAATTGGTAGTTTTTATCTCATGCAATTATGAATGGTGCATTGTAAATTATGAATTATAATCTTTAGTCAATACTTTATTCAATACTTCAAAGGTTAATTAGATTAGGGCATACTATAGTATAAAAATTATTTGGTTACAGTCATAAGCATTAAGCACCTATAGAAATTAGGTATTTTTTTATATTTGTTTACTTTTTTTTGAGAAATAGAAGTTTATTTTGGTTAAAATCTTTTACTACGTTTATCTATGTTTCATTTACCTATACTCAACCAATGTAGGATGTTTAGAATTCTTGAATGCATATATGTTCCCAACATCATCTAAAGGCTATGATTCCTTGGTTGATAATTTAATGAAGCCCTCTCTTGAGTGATGAACTGCTTAGTCTAGGATCTTCAAGTCCATTAAGTTGTGTGCACAATCATTGGCACCAGTTAATTAGGCATTAGAGGAGGCTCTACATTTTTGGAATTCTTGTGGATGATGGTGCTAAGTTCATAGTTCTTATTTATGTTTTAAGTTCTTTCCAATATTTCATAGAATAGTAAGTTTTGTTTCAGCATTAAGACCCATAGGTATTTAAGAATCAACAAAGAATATTCACTAACAATGTGCAAGAAGGTCAACACTTAAAGATCAAGGAACCATTGCATTCAGAGACAAAGAGACACTTTGGAAAAATTTCTCCCCTCAATTCATGAAGAATTTGAAGGAATTGGTACTAACAGAGAACATATTAGGGGAATTAATGAAGAATAACTATCCCTCACACTAGTAGCTACCCTAGACACAAAGGATACTTCTAGAAGACATTTTAACATCATGGTTAAAGAACTAATGGAAAACCAAACAAGGCATGTGACATTTGAGTTTCCAATAACAAACCAAGAAAGGGTCATTGCTCTTAAGAACATACCTCCTTTAGCATTACCTATTCTTTATGGATTAGTTATTGAAGACCCAGACACATTCATTTTTGAATTTTATGTGTTGTGCTAGAGTTATGATTATACTACAAAAGCTCACTAGCTCAAAATATTTCCATCCACATTAAAGGATATCACTTTATGCCGGTTTATGGGGTTGAGGAGAAATGTTGCACCCAACTGGGAAACAATGAAGACTAAATTCTTGCATAAATATCAAGATTACTACAAGGGGAAAAACAAGAAGAGGGGTGAAATCTTTAGTATGTCATGGAGAGAATATGAATCACTTGAGGATTATGTGAAATGATTTCAATTATTTATGAATAACTCACCTCAAAATAGACTCTCTCCTAAGTCATTAAAACTGGTATTTTAGTAGGGAGTACATGAAGATTGTATGGATGATATAAATCTCATAGGGGCAGAAGATATCTCCCAACTTCCTTTGATGGTATTTGTAAGGTATGTAGAAACTACTTCAGATCATCCATAAAGAAGATTGGGGTTGATAGAACTTCTTCTTTCAATAAAGCATCCTCTAGGGTCTCAAGGGTGGAACTCATTAACCTCAGGCTGTCTAATATGAAAGAGGAAATAATCAACCACTTGGCCACCCAATTGGACACCTTTCATATCAAAAAGAAGCAAGAAGTTGAGGTATCCCTAACTAAATTATGTCCACATTGTCACTAGAATAGGATCAACTACAAATGTAAGAAGCTAGATAATATTTCTAAAGAAAAGAAAGTGAAGCTTAAATTTCACACCATATAGGATGAAGAAGGCCAAGTCTTTTATATTTCTTAGTGAAAAACATGGAAACCAAGACAAAGTATTCCTCAAGACCCTTTGTCTTACAATATATCATTTCCAAGTGGTAATTTAAACTTCTCAAATTGGAACCCTCATCCCTGGACTAATACAAAAAAACCATCATGGCCGATGACCCAAGCACCCAATTGGACTAAAAAAAAAAAGGGGATATGGCCACCACAACCTTTCCAAGCCGCAAATTACAATTCCTAGTGGTCATACCAACAAAACCAATGGCCATCACAGTGGCATGGGAGTCAACAATGGAAAAATAAAAATATAAACTACCTACAACCACAAATAACCTCAGAGTTGCTAAATCCTACTATAATGTAAAATCCAATCATGGCTATACCATCATTTAAGAGAACCCTCAAATGCCTCCCCAACCTACACCTAACCCTACTAACAAGCATGTCCAAGCTTATACTAATGGCACCATCCATCACCTAACCTTATGGGTTATAGTGAGGATGTCCACTCCATTCAAGGAAAATACTAGGATGGTCCTCCATTTCGCTGGAATCTCAGGTGGCTCCTAATCCAGCACAAGTTGAAAACTCTCCAAAAGAGCCAAGTCGGTCGACATCCTGTATCATTCAGTCACACCAGCCAGCAAACTTTTGTGAAATGTCTGTGTCACTGAGACTTTGGACGATGTCTTACCGACCGGACTCATCACGACTCTCCTGTGGTGTCTCGTAACCCTCCGGCCATGGGTTGGTCTGACGACAGCTTGTTCTAGCGATGTCGGAGACTCATGGCGACCGCTAGCTTATCATCGGGGAGACTCTTGGTCTAAAGGTTTCTTTGGTATTAGTCTACCCACAAGAGATGTCTCACCGAATGGTTATACACTTGGAGTCATCGGTGTAACATGTGACTTCAGTAAGAACTCTTGGCGATAGATGGTATGTCTCACTGACAGTGTTACACTTGGAGTCATCGGAGTAACATGAAGGCTTTGGTATGAAGTCTTAATAATGGAGGTTTTTCTGTCAATTGTAGTCTGTTGTCTGTGATGACTCCATGGCTGGATGGTCTCAAGCAGACTTGAACCCACTGAGTAACTCTAGCGATGGATGGTCCCCACCGACAGGTATGTTGCTTCTCGCAGATGATCTCTGGCTTATTAGCGATAGTCTCACCAATGGGAATGCTGATGTCTATGTGACTTTTGAACATCGGTATGACCTCTCACCTAATAGCGATAGTCTTGCCGAATAGTGCTACATGTGTTGGTGATCGGTATGACGTTTCAGCAATATGGTTTGTCTCACCAACTGCTTTTGAACTCAGTGTAACCTCTAGCTGAAGGTGATGACTTTGGGCGATATTGATAGTTAGGTCTTGTTGCATCGGGGAGAAACGGTTAGTGTCTCACCGACATGCGAACACAGTTTGAATGCTTTGACGGATTAAAAGACTATCCTATGTGATGTGACTTCAACCAATCAGGGAGCGTAATGGAACCTCGCTGAAGTTAGGATTCATTGCTGCACCCTTCTCTGCGGAGGAAGTTCAAATCGCACTGCATTCCATACGGATATACTTTAGGAACTGAAGATGATAAGCCAATTGGATTGATTATTGGGATGAACAAATTGATGAATAGTTGAAGGTCTGAGTCTAAAGTGTGATCAGAATCCAATCCTAAGAGCATTGTAACCTTGAATGCCTTTGTACAAGGCTGATCATCAGGTATGCCACGACTTGACACGAGTGAAGCCCGTGACTCATATGTAATCTTTGTTTCATTGCCAAAGGCTTTTCCTCGGGTGGTGGCTCTTCTCCGGTGAAGGGCTTCCCACATAACCGGGTGTCCATGCATGTATCATTCCTTTGTTCTCAAGCATTCCCTTCAAGTGCATCTTAATCGACCTCATAATTGGAAAACCCTAGTGCTAACCCCCACATTCCTGGCCTGATCACCTAGAGAGCTGGTTTCACAATCCCTTAGCCTCCCTACAAGCGGTACCCAGCCTGGGCCAACTGTGCTATCCCTAGGCACGCTTGGCCTTTTGAAATAACCTTGTCTCAAAGGAGCCCTGCAGAATTTGCAATTTGAATTACAAAAAGTTAAGATGGCAAGTAATACGCAGCAAGATTGAAATTGAGAAATTCAATGGCAACAATTTTGGAGTTGTGGAAACTTAAATGGAAGATCCATGATTGATCATGATCTTTGATTGTTGTGTCTAGATCAAATCCTACGTGCATGAAGCAAGAGGATTGGGATCTCGCAAATAAAAAATCAAAGGGGTTGATAAGGCTTTGTTTTATGACTGCTCTTCTTAATGTTCATGAAGAAAAGACTGCATCTTCCTTGTGGAAAAGACTAGCAGCTATTTATCAGGGCAAGTCCTTGGTGAATAAATTGTTCTTGAGGAAGAAGTTGTACTCTTTGAGAATGTAGGAAGGAGGGTCTATTGCTAATCACTTGAACACACTAACATGATGATTGCCCCGCTTAGCATCTAAGGGTGTGAAGATTTCGGATGAAGATCTCATTCTTATGCTTTTATTATGTTCTTTGTCAGACTCTTGGGTTCACTTAGTGATGGCTATTGGAAGTACAACATCCTGTTTCAAGATGGAAGATGTTGTTGCTTCTTTGTAATCAGAAGAAATGAGAAGGAAATCTTCTGAGGTGGTGAATGAGGCTCTTGTTGTTAGAGGCAGATCGAAAGATAAAGGCAAGAAGAAGGACAAGAAGTCCAAATCCAACCGAGGGGAGGATCAAAGTCTCCCGCAAGCAAAGCCCATGAAGTGTTGGAATTCAGGGCAACCCGGGTCATGTCCAAAAGGATTGTAAAGAGGAGAAAAGAAGAAGAAGAAGCATTCTTCCAACAATGATTCTTTCCTTTATGATGTAGACGCTCATTGCAGCCCTTTAGCTAATGCTAGTGCATCAAATGATGTATGGCTGATTGATTCTAGAGCATCTTTCCATATGACATCTCATAGAAACTGGTTCATGAAGTATGAAAAATATGATGGTGGAAAGGTGTGTTTGGAAAGTGATTCATCTTTGGAAATTGCTGGTCGAGAAGAGTCGGGACCCACTCTGATGGAAGGAGCAAGGAATCAATGATGTAATGCATATACCAGTCCTGCCCAAATCTACTCTGCTAGTATGTTGAATGATATTGGAGTGCAAATAATGCCTCGAAATGGCTACAAGATGACTAGAGGCTCTATGGAAGAAGTAAGAGGTGCCTCGGGATTGGTAATTCTCCTGTATAAGCTTGATGCACATACAGTAATGCAATAGTGTCTCTGCCAAGTCACAGAAATCTACTCATGGGGGAAAAGAGGAAGAAATTCTTGATAGTGTAAAATATATGGAAGTTAAACTTCCAAAAGAAAAGACCATGCTTTAGCATCATAGGCTAGGCCGCATTGGAGAGAAAGGTTTAAAACCTTGAAAATAAAACCTATTGAAGGGCTTGATGATCAGAACTCCTTGAATTCAAATTTTGTGAACACTGTGATATATGGAAAACAACACCTTGTTTCATTTTATTCCAGTCTTCACGAATCTTTTTGTTTGCTTGATTATATTCATTCTAATTTTTTTGTTCCAGTGAATGTTCCTTCTTTTTCTAAGTCAAGGTACTATGTATCGTTTATTGATGATTATTCAAGAGGAGCATTTGTTTATTTTGAAAAGTAAATCAGAAGTGTTCCAAATTTCTCGGATTTAAGGAATTTAAGAACCTTGTAGAAAATCATACTAGAAGAAAAATAAAATGTTTAAGGACTGATAATGGCGGTGAATTTTGTTTTGATGATTTCAAGAGGTACTGTAAAGATAATGGGATTAAAAGAAATAAAACTACACCTTACACTCCGCAGCAAAATGGAGTTGTAGAAAGGTTGAACAGATGTTGATGGAAAGAGACTAAGTATGTTGAGCAAAGGTTGTTTGGAGGAGAAGTTCTAGGCTATTGAGGCAATTGCTACAACATGTTACTTGATAAATCATTCTCCTAATTCTACTCTTGTTGAGGAAACACCTTTGGAAGCATGGTGTGGTAAGAAGCCCTCTCTGAGACACATTCGTGTTTTTGGCTATGAGGCATATGCATGTGCCAATGAGAAAAGATCTAAATTGAGAACAAGGCTATTAAATGCATTTTATTAGCTATAGTAATCGCATAAAAGGATACAAGCTTTGAATCCGACACGAGAAGGTTCTCTATACAAGAGAAGTGTTATCTTCGTGGATTTAAAGCCTCTACCTTGGATCCGGCAATGAGACAAAAAAAAAAAAAAAAAAAAAAAAATCCATGTAGTTGAAATTCCTTCGACACCAGATAAAGAGGAATTCAAAATTCAAAATGTACTTGAAACTGAGGAGAGCTCAAGTAGTTCTAAGAGTTTTGAAGAAGAAGGACAACCTCAACCTCAGCCCGTGAGGAGGTCAACACATGAAAGAAAGCAACCCTAATAGGTATGGGTTTTCTTTGATAGATTCTACTTATGCCTATGCTTTAATTTCTAGATCTGATGAGCCTAGGACTGTAAAGAGGCATTTAGAATGTTGATTCAAACTCTTGGTTGGAAGCCATGAATGAAGAAATGGCATCATTAGAAAATAATGATACTTGGAGTTTGGTGCCTTTGCCTGAAGGCAGAAAAGTTGTTGGTTGCAAATGGGTATTTAAAAAGAAAATAGGTTTGGATGGCAGTGTGGAAAAATATAAGGCGAGGTTGGTTGCAAAGGGGTATTCCCAGGTAGAGGGAATTGATTACGGAGAAATTTTTTCTCTTGTAGCTAAGCTGACATCCATTAGATTTCTTTTGTCACTTGCAGCAGCGTATGACTTGGAGGTCGAACAGATGGATGTGAAGACAACATTTCTTCATGGTGATCTTGAAGAAGAGATTTATATGTCCCAACCTGAGCACTTTGTGGAGAAAGGTAAAGAAAGATTGGTTTGCAAGTTGAAAAAATCTTTGTATGGATTAAAGTAGTCTCCTAGAATGTGGTACCAGAAGTTTGACACTTTTTTTTTGTCATTGGGATTTGTAAGATCAAAATTTGATCATTGTGTGTATTTCAAAGCTGAAAGTGATCGAGTTCTTATTATTGCTCTCTATGTTGATGATATGTTTTTCATAGGCAATAGTAAGTTAATGATTTATGATCTTAAGTCTTAGTTGTCTACAAAGTTCAAAATGAAAGATCTTGGTGCAGCAAGGTATATTCTGGGAATGGAAATAACCAAGATAGGAAGAGTAGAAAACTTTGGCTTAGCCAGAGTAAGTATATTAAGACTATTTTAGAGATATTTTGTATGAATGATTGCAAGTAGCTAGTTGTTCCAGTTTTGTAGGGAACAAAGCTATCTGTTGAAGACTGTTCAAAATATCCTATTGAGATGGAGGACATGACTAGTGTGCCTTATGTTAGTGCGGTTGGCAGTCTAATGTATGCAATGATCTGTACAAGGCCAGACATTGCCCAAGTAGTGGGAGTACTTAGTCGGTTTATGGCTAATCCTGGAAGATCACATTGGGATGCTGTGAAAAGAGTATTCAAATATTTGAAGGGCACTTCAGAATATGCTTTGTGTTACCATGGGAACTTGGTTGAATCACAAAGGACTCTCAGTATTCAAGGCTATGTGGATTCTGATTGGGTAGGGGACATTGACAGCAGAAGATCCACCAGTGGATATATTTTCATGTTGAATGGTGGTGCAGTGAGTTGGATGAGTAAGCGGCAGGCTGTAGTCACTTTGTCCACTACAGAGGCATAGTACATGGCAGCAACACACGCCTGTAAAGAAGCAATTTGGTTAAAACGTTTGTCTTCTAACATTGATTTTGATGTAGGGAAAATAACAATTTATTGTGACAGTCAGAGTGCTATTTGTTTGGCAAAAAATCCTACTTTCCATGCCAGGACGAAACATATTGATGTGCAGTATCATTTTGTACGAGATATGGTGGAGGATGGAAAGGTCTCTTTAGAAAAAGTGGATACTTTGGAGAATGTTGTAGATGCATTGAAGAAGCCAGTGAGCATAGACAAGTTTAGGCGGTGTGTCAGTTCGATGGGCCTTAGTGCCCATGAATTTCAGTAGCTTTGTTGTGCTTTGGAGGTGCCTGTGTGATCTTCGTCAAGTGGGAGTTTGTTGGAATTGTGTGCCTCAATCTCACAGGCTGAAACCTCTGAAAGAGCCAAGTCGGTGTGACATCCTTATTGTCTGGCCGACTAGCAGTTGTGCAACCTTGTGAAATGTTCAGGTCACCGAGACTTTGATGATGTCTTACCGACTGGACCTATCACTATGACTTATGGTGTTTGGTGTAACCCTCTGCCGAGTGGGTTGGTCTGGCCAACAGTTTGGTTCCCAGTGGATGTCGCGAAGACTCATGGCGACTGCAGTTATCGGGGAGACTCTTAGCCGAAAGGTTTGCTTTCGGTATGAAGTCTTACCGACAAGAGATGTCTCATCGAATGGTTATACACTTGGAGTCATCGGTGTAACATGTGACTTCGGTTAGAACTCTTGGCGACAGATGGTATGTCTCATCGACAATGTTACACTTGGAGTCATTGGAGTAACATGAAGGCTTCAGTACGAAGTCTTAGCGATGGAGGTTTGTCTCACTGATGGTGTAGTTTGTTTTCAGTATGACTCCTACGAAGGATGGTCTCGGGGTGACTTGGAACCTACAAAGTAACTCTTAGCAACGGATGTGGTCTCGCCAATAGGTATGTTGCTTCGGTATGATCTTTTGGTGATAGCGATAGTCTCGCCGATGGGAATGCTAATGTCTATGTGACTTTTGAACATCGGTATGATCTCTCACCGAATAGTGATAGTATTTCCGAATAGCACTACATGTGGTGGTCATTGGTATGACATCTTAGTGATATGGTTTGTCTCGCCGACTACTTTTGAACTCGGTGTAACCTCTTGCCGAAGATGATGAGTCTGGCCAATATCTACAATCAGGTCTTGTGGCATCGGGGAGACACGGTTAGTGTCTCACTGACATGCAGATACAATTTGAATGCTTTTGACCAATTGATTATCGTATGTGGTGTGACTTCAACCAATCAGGGAGCAGAATGGGAACTGTTGGAAGTTAGACTTTTACGGCCGTTTCTGTGAGGAAGTTCAACAGACCAATGTCGACATGGATATACTCAGGAATTGAAGATGATGTTTGGTTGGATGATTATTGGGATGAACAGTTCGATGAATAGTTGAAGAGTTTGAAGTGTGATCAGTGTGAATTCAATTATGAGAGTATTGTAACTTGAATGTTTTGTACAAGGTCGATCATTGTGTATGCTGCTGTAATTTGACATCAGAGAGTGAAGCTCGTACTTTGTATGTAATTTTGTTTACTGTAATACAAAGGGGATTTTCTTGGTGTGGTGGGTTTTTCTCCCATAAGGGTTTTCCCACGTAAATCTGGTGTTCATGTGTGTATGGTCATTTCTTTGTTTCTGTTATTTCTTTCAAGTGTATCTTAATTGGATTGTAATTGAAAATTTAAAAGAACCTTTGCATTCTTCCCTAAGGTTTTGATATTAGGAGAGTTGTTTCCGCACCTTAGCTTTCCTTACAATCTCATTGCATCATGAAGCTTACTAATGAGGAGCCCCTAGTAGAAATTATGGACAAACAACCAAAGGAACCTGAATAAAGTTAGGCTCACCCAAACATCATAAGTTCAAAACCAACATTCCCTAAAAGACTAACTATACAAAAGCATCATTCTAAAATTGAATCTGATCTATTGGGCCAACTTAGAAATGTTTGTATAAAAATCCCCCTAATTCAAGCAACGAAGGAAGTACCAATATAACAAAAACTGTGAGAGAGTTATGCCTTAAGAAGCTAGGCAAAAAATGAGTTGTACATGTCTTAGGACATCTTGTTGACATCATGTTAGGAAATATTGTTGTTCCTAAATATGCAGACCCTAGAAGCCCTATAGTAGATATCCAAATCAATGGAACTCTCATTAAAAACACCTTAATTGACCTAAGAGCAGCCATAAATATTATGACAAAAGAAACCATGAAAAACCTTTAGTTAATGAAGCTCCAACCTATGCCTACTATTTTACAACTAGCAAATACATCAACTATTAAACCAAAGGGTATTATAGAAGACTTGGTCATCACACTGGACTCATGGGAATACCCTATACATTTTATGGTCTTAAAACCTAAAACAAACCTTGTAGGATACTCCTTAATCCTAGGGAGACATCGGTTAGCTACTAAAGATGCATTCATCGGTTGTAGGTCTAGAAATATGATCATTTCTAATGAAATGTGACAAAAAACCAATCCTTTACCCACCTACACAACCACATACAGATTTGGATCAAACTATATGGCCTACCCTTCATGAAGACAACTAATATTTGTTACAAAAACTAATGACCATTGAGCATATCCCAACATTTGAAACCTAGGATGAAGATGAAGTCCTTGCAAATATTATGCAAAATTCTTATGGTAGAGACTAGCAACAATACAATTGTCTCACATGCTTACAATGTCCTTTGCATAACATAATACCTAAAAATTCTTGTGAGTCTACTTCTCAACTTTTACATATATTACTACCACATAGTTACAATCCCAATTTAGCAAGCCTTGACCATAGATATTACATCAAGTAGAACACTAAATGTTAACAACCAATTGACAACTGCACAACATTCTTCACTATTAACCATGCTACAAGCACATGTGCAGCCATATTTGCATGGGACTATCATGAAATGAAAGGTATAGATCCTCGCCTATGCATGCACAATATTTATATTAATGTAGGCTACAAACCGATGAGGCAACCTCAGAGAAGAATGAACCCAGTTGTATGTGACATAGTCAAAATAGAATTATAGAAGTTGTTAGATGCATGGTTTATTTATCCAATATCTGATAGCCAGTGGGTATCCCCATTGGTGATTGTTCCAAAGAAGGGAGGTAAATGGATGGTATGTGTTGATTACAGATAATTGAATGCAACAACAAGAAGAGACCATTTTCCCTTTCCTTTTATTGATCAAGTGCTAGATTCATTAGCAGGGAAGCAATATTTCTCCTTCTTAGATGGGTTCAATGAGTATAATCAAATAAAAATACCTCTAGAGAATCACAACAAGATAAATTTTACCTGCCCATGGGGTACATATGCCTATTTTGTCTTGTTGTTTGGGTTATTTAATGCTCCTATAACATTTCAAAGGGCAGTCTTAAGTATATACTCAGACTTTTCCCATGATTCAATGGAAATTTTTGTGGATGATTTTACCACCTATGGGAATACTTATGAAGAAGCATTGACTAATTTGGAGAAATTCCTACAAAGATGTCAAGCTCACAACCTTTCCTTGAGTCATGAAAAATATTTCATGATGATGATTGAAGGAGTGGTCTTGGGACACTTTGTGTCCAGTAAGGGGATACAGGTAGACCCAAGCAAGATAGAAGTGATCTCCACCCTACCTGTTCCTCAAAATCAAAAGGATGTCAGAAGTTTTCTTGGTCAAGTTGGTTACTATAAGAGGTTTATCCAAGATTTCAGTAAGATAGTAGCCCCATTATTTGTTCTCATCCCTAAAGATGTGGAATTTTATTGGACCCCTACATGCCAAAACACCTTTAAAGCCCTCAAAGTAGTACTCACTGAGACCCATGTCTTAAGAGGACCAAACTAAGCAATACTCTTTCACATACATACAGATGCATCTAATTTTACAATAGGTGTTATTTTAGGAAAAAAACAAGGGAATTTAGAATGTCATCTATTACATTAGCAAGAATATTCAAGTTGTAGAGCTTAATTATATAGTCAATGAAAATAAAATATTGTCAGTAGTCTATGCCATTAATAAGTTCAAACACTACATCACAAGATACTTTGTCTTTATTCACATAAGCCATACAGCCATAAGATATCAGATGAATAAACCTGTGGTGGGAGGAAGAGTTGATGGTTATTACTAATGCAAGAATTTGATATCACAATTGTGGATAAACCAGGAAAGGCCAATGTAGTAGAAGACTTCCTCTCAAGATTACCACCAAAATCAACAGAGGATATTGTTGATGACTCATTTCCTGATGAATACTTATTTTCCCTCTTTATGCATACACCTTAGATGTAGATATAGCTAATTATCTAGTTGTGAGGAAGAAACCACCACACCTCTCACCAAGAGAAAAGAGATATCTAGTTGAGACAAGTTTTCCTTATCCATGGGTAGTTGGTTATTTCTTTTATATAGATCCTGATAACATAATGAGAAGATGCATCAAGGAGAATGAAGTCTATGATATCCTAAAAGTATTTCATGACGAACCTTGTGGAGGGAACTTTGTAGCTAAAAGAACAACTCTCAAAATATTGAACAATGGTGACTATTGGCCTACACTTCACAAGGATGCAGTCAAATATACAAAAAGGTGTGACAAATTCCAAAGGATGGGAAGACCTACTAAGAGTGATGAAATGCCACTCCATCCCAATTATTCATTGCACCATTTGACAAGTGGGGACTAGATTTTATTGGTCCCATAGCCCTAGCATCAAATAAAAAAGAATATATTTTGATTTGCATAGATTATCTCACAAAATGGGTGGAGGTAAAAGTATTACAATTTGCAAGAGATGGAAATGTTGCTAAATTTCTTTATGAAGATATTTTCACAAGGTATGGTGTTCCCAGAGAAATAGTAACAGAACAAGGGCCTCAATTCACTTCTAATCTGATCAAAAAATTAGTATAGGAATATGAGAACAAACACAAGAAATTCATACCCTGCCACCCCCAGACTAATGGTCAAGTGGACATTACAAACATGGAAATGGAGAGTATTCTTACCAAAACAGTACAACTTCATAGGAAGGACTAGGTGGCAAGGCTACTTGAAGGAGTTTGGACTTACAATACTACCTGAAAGACTACAACAGTGTTTACACCATATGAATTGGTGTATGGAAAGAAATTTGTACTCCCAATTGAGTTTGAATACAAAACACTTTGTACAGTAGTAGCACTCGACATGGAGATATCAGTAGCTCAAAAAGAATGATTGCACACCTTGAATTCTTTAGATGAAATTAGAATGAAGGTCATTTATCATACAAAAATTGTGTAGAAACAAAGAATGAAATGGCATGATCAATTCATAAAGATAAAGGAGTTCAACGCAGGTGATTAGGTGTTGCTTTATGACTCAAGGTATAAAGACCATAAAGGGAAGTTACAAACAAGATGGCTTGGCCCCTGTGAGACTCAACATGTTTTTCTCAATGGAGCAGTTCAACTAACCACCATCGATTTAGTAAGATTATCTCTCTTAGTAAATGACCACAAACTAAATCTTTACAAGAATCCATTACAAAAGGAAACTTCTTACATACTCTACAACAAAAATTTGAGATAGAATTACATGATCCATCTACAGATACAAGCAACTCGTCAAGTGAAGTCTCGATAGATGAGCCACATAGCTCGCCTACTAATATTTCCTAGGTATAATTACTCATCATTCAACACCTCTCACATGCACACCTCTCACATGCACACACAAGCACAGGTTACGATCACCAACATTTATTTTTTGGACCTGCAATAGAAGTTCATGGGACTTGTAGCAACAAACCCCAAGACATACCACTTACATGGGACCTGATTGTTCAACTACCCGTAGCCCTTGCCTATATTACACTTCATTCATACTTGTAGCCACCACCACTTACCCTCCTACCATGCAACATATTCACTCCAACACACATGCCATGTAGCAATAAATTCCACTATTCATAATACATCCTTTTCACAGCTTTCATTCACCACTACCAATTCTTGGACATGTACTATAGCTCAACTATGTTACTCTTTCTCACACGACAACCTACAATACTTTACCATAAAGTCCCATCATTTCAAGCATTTTCCACCATGTTGCATGGCGGCGTTCAATTCCATTTGCACGCTATCTTTCCATCACTCCATGATCACAGATACTCTTCGTGTTAACTATTTATAATCAACATTTAAAATTGCTAATTTTCATATGCATTCACATTCGTGCACACATTTAAAATTTCATATATCATAATTCAAATGTTTTACAATTATGCTTCTTTTCCTTCCCATCCTTGCTATTTGCGGACAAATAGCACACTTAAGTTGGGGGGAAGCAAAAGGTTTTAATTGTTATCACAAACCTTCTAGAAACCAAATATACAATTGTCAATTTCCTCCACTCCCTTCTATTGGTCACAAAGAAATGGCAACAAGTGGAGAGCATAAAAGCGAGAGAGGTGAGAAGAGAATATCTAAGAACATAGTACAAAAACAGAGGGTGATAGAGGTGGTCAAATTGCAGCAATAGAAGGAGATATTATAAGGAGAGAACCTGCAACGCATAATTTATTATGGGAAGATAGGGAATGTTTGCCAATCATCCAACAAGCAAGATGGAAAGATTATTTTCTTCAGCTTACTAATTATAATGAGCTAATGATTCAACAATTTTGCAAGTATCATGCAGAATGATGAAGTCATTATAAGAGGATTAAGGGTTGATGCTTCAAAGGCAGTGGTAACAAAAGTGTTAGGATTTCCACGAATAGGGGAGGAATTCCCAGTGAGAGAAGATGCAATTGGTGTCAGGAATGAGTTTTGAATGCCTAGAGAAAATTTAGATTCTACATCCCAAGGTACAAAATGCCTCTCTTTACCCTAGATTTGGGCTTTGGTTGCCTCTTACATGGTTAAATACTTAACCTACAATGGCAGACAATCACTTTCATGCACTGTATATTTTAAACTTTGTCATTTATGCCATTAAAGGACTATGAATGTGTTGCAAGTATGAGCTAGTTTGGTGGTGTTGTCATTGATGTTGTCATTGGTGTCAACATAGTTCAGTATGTTGTAGATTGTACATGTATGGTTGAGACATTGTTGAGATGTTGTGAGTACGTGGAGCTATCTTTATGGTGTTGTAGATGTGTTGGTTTGATGAGTTTCCAAGTGCTTTTGAGAAAATTAATAAAGAAGTGAAGTCGGAAGAAGGAATGTATTCAGATTGTGTTTTGGTATGTGCTCCATATTTCTCCTGTGTTGATCCTATGCTTGTGCAGACCTGAAGGTTTGATAATGGTATTCTCATGGTGATATCTCCTAAGTTTCAACTTCTAGTGAGATGGTATGTGAAAGTTGTGTTCACCAGTAAGTGTGTTCTACCGACAGAATCAATGTTATGTGGCTGGGAGAAATATTTTTGCTCTGTAGTCCTCCTCTGTTTCATTTCAGATCTTGTAGATCTGGGATATGTCTTGTGAAGGTCTTTCCTATACTTTGGGGAAGAGGTTTGGAGTTTGGAGATTCAGAAATTATGTTTCAGTATTTTTGTGTGTATACACAGTCTGAATTGTCTTATGAAAGAAATTCAGTGATTGAAGCCTGTTGTTCTTGTTGCAGATGTATTTGAAAGGTTCTGAGATATATTCTCGTGCATAATGAAGCGTGTTGCAACGTTCGTGTGTCATCTTCTGGTTGGGAAGCGTGTACATCAATAATTATTTGTGTTTTCATTAGGTTTAGCCGACCTAGTGTTTACACTTTATTCAAGGAATAAAATTTAATTAAGAAAGCATGTAGAAGATTCAAGAATATTATTTGTGGTCTTGGTTATATGTTTTATTGGTCCACTCTTATTCCTTTCCACCACAGGAATTTAGAGTTGCCGACCTAATTTGAATTTATGAAACGATGTATTGTGGTCGACCTTGGAGAAAGTTTCTAAGGTTGAGAATAGTATAAAAGCAAGTTGAGTTGTGAAGAATTGTATGACAATGTGATGCAAAGTGACGAAAGTGTGCCACAAATCATAAGAGCAGAAGTGTGTGTGACTGAGTTGTGATAGCAATTTTTCAGTTTATTGAAGGCAGTGAGTTGAAGGTTTTTGTAATCCTGCGAATGTGATTTAATTGCAGTGGTGGATCTTTTGTTCTCTTTTGTATCTGTAGGCAGTGAGCCTCCCTGTTGGACAGTGAGTCCTTTGTAGGCAGTGAGTCTTTGTATTTGGACAGTGAGTCCTCTTTTGGGTAGTGAGCCTTTGTATTCAGTTTATAATTTTTATATTGTGAGTTAACCCTCACTGTGGTTTTCCCCTTATTGGGTTTTCCACATAAAAATCAGGTGTTCATTATGTTGATTTACTTTATGTCATTTATGTTTCATGCTTATATTTAATAACAAAATAGTGTGGTTGAAGATTTGATAAGTGATAAAGTTTTAAGTTTGAATTTGTGTGACAACTAATTCACCTCCCCCCCTCTCAGTTGTCCTATGCCTGTTTAACAGAATGTCCCTAATTTCTTGCATAATCTTTTAAAAAGAATGTCTGTTGAATACAAGAAGAAAAGGAATCAGTCTGATTTATCACATTTTTGTTTGGTCACTCTATTAATTAAAATAAGTCTCAAAATCCAATTTCCCAATATATCTTGGGAAGATTTCTTAGCCTACAATAATGTCGACGATTCTCAAAGGAAAAATGTAGAGGAAATAGATAGGAAACAAGAAACAGGTGAACCTTCTACGGCTACAGTAGAGGGAAACATACCCTCTAGTTACCCTATTGCCTCACCTACCTATAGCATTGGGGAACCTGGGGGACAGGAAGTGCATGAAACTCAACCTATAGCTTCTAGGGAGTAGCCCATAGCATAATAAATTACATAAACCCATGCATCCGCCAAGAGCCCTTCTAAGTCTAGAGAAAGAAAAGATGTATGATTGGAATGCAATAAAGAGAAGATAATTTAGTTACATGTTTCTCCAAGTGATTAAAGAGATTTTTTGGACACAACAACTCAAGCAGAGGCCAGTTGAGGTATTGCAGAACCACCTTAATTTAGATTGATAGATTGGATTATACATTGCAAGTTTAATTTTTAGTTTTCAATTCATGCAATTATGAATGGTGCATTGTAAATTCTGAATTATAATCTTTCATCAATACTTTGAAGGTTAATTAGATTATGACATACTATAGTTATTTGGTTATAGTTATAAGCATTAAGTACCTGTAGCAATTAGGTAGTTGTTTGTATTCATTTACTCTGTTTTGAGAAATAGAAGTTTATTTCGGTTAAAAATAATTACTACATTTATTTGTGTTTCATTTACTTATACTCAATCAATGTAGGATGTTTGGAATTCATGAATGCATATATGTTGTCAACATCATCTGCAGTCTATGACTCCTTGGTTGATAATTTAATGAAGCCCTCTCTTGAGTGATGAATTGCTTAGTCTAGGATCTTCAGGTCCATTAAGCCGTGTGCACAATCCTTGGCACCAGTTAATTAGGCATTAGAGGAAGCTCTACAAATAGTGATTTATTTTTCTCTTTGGTTGGATCCATGAATTAGTTTTTGTTTTAACTCCTCCCTATGCAATTATTTGTGTGTTTCTTGCTTATTTATTTTAATTGTTCCTAGTTGGTTCTCCTGGCTTGAGAGTTGGCTAAAGTCCATAAATGTTTGATGATGTCATATGGTAGGGCAGAGAGCACTCTTTGTTGACATTGTTCTCAAAACTTTTTGGGGGCATGTATTTCTACAATTGGTAATCTATCAAAGATGACAATTGTTAAAGGAAAATATTGTGTTACAATTGCCTAAATTTGAAATGGCATGTTCATGATACTCTTGTATTTGTGTAGTTACAAGCTGGAAATCAAATGTATATGAATATAAAATTTAAAATATGAATATTTCCTTTTGAAATTTGAAGTTGTTAAATTAAATTAAATAGTTAAATTTAGTTAAATCTAAGATGTTATATGACCAAATAATGTGTGTTTACACTTGTGTCTATAAGTGCATATGCAAGAGTGTTCATATCAATTATTGAATCTAAGTTTTATATTTAATTATATTGATAGGCATTCCTAGGGGGTTCACTTATAAACAAATGGCATAACATTCATAGTTACTAAAAACACTTCAAATATTGTTTCTATCCTTCAAATTTATTTTTGATACCCCCTTGCATACACTATTATACTTAAAATACCCCCTTATTTTCACTGGGTATCATATACACCTTTTTTTATTACAATTTTATATTACTTATTATTTCTATTTTATATAAAAAATGGCATGTTCACTAGCCACCCATTCATTTTTTAGAACATTTAAAAGTTTAAAATAATGATTTAATTAAAACTAATGAATCACTTAAATCACTTATTTTAAATAAAGGATTTTTTTCAATTAAACCCTTAAATAGACCATCTCAAATTGAACATTTGATGTATTAAAAAATCTGAGTCGTATTTGTCTGAAAAAAATCCTTATATTTATGGTCTTTATGAGACAACCTTATTAATTTTAAAATCTCATCTACTAGTTCTTTGAATAAATGAGTTTTTCAATTAAATTCTTAAATAAAATATGCCTCAAATTGCATAATACTATAAAAAAATCTAATAACTTGTGTTTGTCTCAATAAAATATCCTTAAATTCATATATTTATAGTCTTTATGAGACTTCAATCTTATTCGCTTCACGATTTCATTTCCTAGTTCTTTCTACATTTATACTACTCGTGTAAATCAAAGCCACTAATGCAATCCGTTCAAAGTAATTATTTTTTTTAATTTTTTATTAAATTGTTGGTCGTGTGAGAGAATCCTCTACATAGGTACTTTCATTTTCTAAATGTCTAGTTTTGCATTTGCCAAAAGAAACTACTTAAATTTTCGCAATTTCTTGTAACAAGCTCAATGTTCCAAAGTTTAGCAATGATCTTTCGGGCACATAAAAACACTTTTTCTTGATTAAAACTGTAAAAACTGTAAAGAATTTTGCACTTGCCAAAAGAAATTACTTAAATTTTTGCGAGTTCTTGTGACAAGCTCAATGTTTTAAGTTCAGCAATGATCTTCCCGGTACATAAAAACGCATTTTCTTGATTAAAACTGTAAAGCATTTGTACGTTTTGTTAAAAAATTCTTGATTAAACCTGTAAAGCATTTGTTTTGTTATAAAATAAATCTTGATTAAACCAGTAAACCATTTCTGTGTTTTGTTTTGTTCAATGTTTGTTAATTGATCTCTTTGGAATAAAATAACAAATCTACATACAAAGAAATATCAAAGACTAATAGCTAGCAACAGGTACAAGTTGTTTGACACCCAAAATACCATGATAGCAGCCATGCCTTCGGCCAAAAATAACACCTACCTTCCACCAGAACGGTACTTTTTCTATTCTGGTAACTCAATTGGCACACAACTCATATCACTCTAATTAGTTAGTCAAACAAAGGTTGTAAGCAACTGGTTTTTCAAGTTACCTCTGACGTTTTGCTTTCTACAATCAATTTAAATATTATTTTTGGCAAAGAGCTAAACAGGTGTTTCAGAATTGGAGATAATCAAGTCCTTATAGCAATTTCTAATTTGTCATCAATGTTAGGAGGAAATATCATTGACATCAAATTTTCAGGTATTTTAAAGCACTGCTCATTGTTCGTCAATGTTGTGAAGACATATCAAAGAGCTTCATCGTCCAGCTGCCTAAATCAAAAGCATAAATGCTAAAAAGTAAATTGATAGACAAATGTTCTCATATCTCTAGAGAAGTCATCCATTTTCAGCAGGAAAGATGGTATAAGTATTTATGAAAATTTGCAAAAATTGCATTTGGAAACGTAAAATAATCGAACGAGAGATCCTAATGTCCATAACAATTATTTTAAGGACATTTAACCATCTTGGGCACTCAATTGTCACATCTACTTGTATTACTCTTTGTACTTAGCACCATAGTCAAACAACTGTTATAAGCAAATGCTTCAAAGAGTATGTATGCCATTTTACTCTCAGCAAAGACTCTCAATGGTCTGAAAGCTTCCTAAGCAAATTTGTGGTCTTAAAAGTATTTAATACCTTAACTATGACGACTCAAACTCAAGACCGTATGGAATTTCGATACCTTCACAAGTGCACCATTATTGTGAAATTGTAGCTGCTATCTCTGTTAATTCATTTAAAATATACAAAATTTGTTTCGCCATGCACACACAATGCATGTGAAGTATTGTTGCTTTTGAAAGCTTGTGGACAATTGAAAAGTTAAGCTCTAACAGAGTGCGAACCAAAAGCTTGGTGTAGTCTATTATATAACCATAAGGGAGGGTAATAACAGGGAATCTCTCTCATGGATTGACTAACAAGAAAGACCTCAAGAAGAGAGTAATTTCTTGAATCTAAGATATATACACCAAGGAGGCCAACAAGGACCATCAACTATGTGACATTACAATGACTAATAGCATTAATTTGACGCATGAAGAAAATGGCACTCTTACAACACTATTTCCAACGGTATCCCACAAATATGAATGTTAACGTAGTGATACAATCACATCTATCTGTTAAATAGAGGCAAATACAATTTTCATTACCATCTCAATCATATATGCGTAAGTGTAATTACTTAAACTAAAATAGTGTACATCAAAACCAAAATTCAGAAGTAAATTTAAAATTTATAAAAATGTGAGCAGTTTTACTTTTTATATAATAACAAATGTGATTCCAACCACATTATCAAAATTATGACGAAGACTAAGATATAGAAATAAGATGGGATTTGAATCAAAAAATGTACGAGAGATAGAGAACAAGCATAAGCCATTCTATCTGCTAAAAGGATCTTGTAAATATATTTAATATTTATCCATCTGAAGGGATCATCCTTGTGATGGGGATGTACAATCATGTATATTCAAAATTAGCTCTTACACAATCTAAAATGTCTTTCTTAAATTAGTTTAAATTGCTTTGACTTTGTTACAAGTCCTTTTCAAATAGGTATGCCTCCAAAAAAATGATTTCTCATTCTGACTACAAATCGAAGAGGACATCACAAGTGATTTATCCATGATTCTGAATAATCCTTGTAAATGTAGATCCAAACCAAGCTTTGTCGCTTTGTTTTTTCACTCAAACAAACAAAAATATTTTGTTACACCTGAAAAATAATTACAAGCAACTACAGAATGATTAGATCCCCCTCGAAATATAGCAGCATTGTAAAATTATTAAAAATTAAAAAATACCATTCAATTCCAATTATATCTACATCTAGAAAATATCAAATGCCCATTTGTATTTTGACAAGTTTTTTCAAGCTGTTTAGATTGAGATCATACTTTTCAATTTTGAGTCTTTGACTAGTAACATGGCAGAACAAAACTATTAAGGCAAACCTAAAAAAAAGTCAAAAAAGTTCAGACTTAGAAAAGAAACCTTTGCATGGGCTCTTTAAGTATTCCCCAATTCTAGTGAACTTAGCATATATTAATCAAATAACATCTCGAGAAAGGTACATTTAAACAAATTCACCTCACCGCACTATCATGGAATTGTATATCCATCTTGAAACATTTGTTAAATGAAGTAAAATGTTTGTTTCCAAAATTTAATACATGTTCTAGCGTTATACTCTTGTGACACCTGCCCTCTCCCCTTCCGCTCCCACAACCTCCAATACCTACCTATACGTATTTATTTAAAATATCTCCTATTCCCTAATGTCTAAGCAGTGTACCACACCCATTTTTGAGTGAATTTAAAATTTTAAATCCCACAATATGCACACAGACATGCTAGGATATTGATTAACAAGTGAATTCCCCAGGATGACAACATCCCTCTTCAGCCTCTTTACAATCACATTTCTAGTTTTTAATGTCCCCCCATCATGTTACATAAGCTGTTTTTACAAAGGCATGTGTTTCCTTACCCTTGCAGCCAGCAAAATCCCACATATCTGTTTTCTCTCTTTGTTCTGGGCGGTGAGCAATTGAATCCTTGTTGTGATCTATGAGGCCAGACCATGGTAGTGGTTTAGTAGGAGGGAAAGTAAGTGCACCATGGCTCTGAGAGATATATACAAAATCCCACATATCTGTTTTCTCTCTTTGTTCTGGGCGGTGAGCAATTGAATCCTTGTTGTGATCTATGAGGCCAGACCATGGTAGTGGTTTAGTAGGAGGGAAACTAAGTGCACCATGGCTCTGAGAGATATATACACTCAATGCAAATTATCAAACTGCCATCATCTACTGTGTTATTTACAGTTATGTTAAGGCAGATCATATATGCATAGTTGCATGAAATTGTTGATGGGCCCAGTTTTCTTGGACAAATTAGTAGTTGTCTTTGCTTTCTTAATTTTTTGTATTAGACAGGATCGAATTGGCTCAATGTTGGGCTGCAGTTACATTACCTTAAGTATGGTTGTTGACACAATATGAACTGACTTGTCCTTCATTTATAATAATGTTACTTTAAATTTTAATTGTTTGATACTAAATTTCATTTGTTATGGTCTTGGGATTTGAAGGCTTCTAAAATGTGTTGAATGTGGGCTTCAAATTCTATGATATTATATGTATTATATATTTTTCATGCTTTAACAGCTGTTATTGTATCCTGCTCTGCATTCTATACTTTTCCATTACCATTCTCTGCTGAATTCTCTCTAATTCTTTGCAATATGTGGTTTTTGTGGTTTGTGATTTGATAATTATCTGCCATATATATTATATATTTTAAATTGGCAATCAATTCTCATTTTTTACTGAAAGATCAAGTCTCCCCTCTTTGTACATACAATCAAAAGCTTGATTCATCATATCAAATTGTTTAGTTATGTAAACATCCTGAACAGTAAAGGCACTGTACCCAAATGCCCTTGAAAAGTGAATATCCTGAACATTCTTTGAACAAGATTCCGTTTTGACTCAAACGGATGATACAAGGCAATATCTATTGTATTTCTAGCTGGTTGGTGGTGGCAACAACATTGACATCATGGGCAGTTTGTAGACTGTTGCTCATTCAAAAAGGTCCTCAAACAGCTATTCAAAGTTCAAGAGTGATTTCTGGCAATAAGATGAGACAATCAATAGTCAGTCCTGAGTAAGAGCTATTCTACACAATTGATGTTTTAATTGGATGAGTATTTGATCAGGGAATGAGCTGCATGCATATCAATTCATTTTTTTTTTGCTTCACAGTCTAAATTTCCAATATTTTAATAGGTGGCCCTACGAGAGAACAATGGAACCACTCATATTATGATCTATATAAGTAGAAATTACAACTTTGTGTGTTAAGTACACAAGGGCATGGCATATGGATTGTCATATACATCAAAAGTTATAACAATATATGTTGAAGCGAGGAATGGAAATATATGGACTTATTACCAGACAACAAACAGCAACCATTATAGAGTGGTTTAGGATAAGGACAAAAAGAAAATGAGATTAAAAGTGATCCAAAAAGTTAATTTCTATATCAAGCTTTCATCTTAAACCAAAGTATAGCTGGATTATGTGAATGGATCTACGTAGAAGTAATTCAGTTACAGGTAGTGGAAATTCTTTCTCATGGGGAGTATGCATGACTTAATGATGTGGCGTGATGTATGTCTATGCTTGTATTCAACTAAAGGATACACTATTAACAGCTTTCATTTTCTAGATTCTGTTCAACATACTCTTAGTCTGTCACGAAGAAAAGTCATTGAGTGATGTCGTGATTGAAACAATAGCCATTCTGTCCAAAGAATATAGAGAGGGATTCTACAAGAAAATCTTTTAATTTCGAGCTATTTCATGACTTCACGAGCTTGTGTTAGAATTTTCGATATAATGCATTCCTTGATTTCATTGGCGAAGCATCTTGTAGCATACATATGCACCTGTGATGCAATACAGAGTGACATACCACTTATCTACTCTAGAGAGTATCGATAGTTTAGGGGCGTTCTCCTAGATGCTGACTGATTAGATGAAGAGATTTATTGGTTGCTGAGAATGATCACATGCGATTTAGTGGGTAACTATTCTAGCTTTGTATCTGAGTGGAGATTATTTAAAAGATCAAAAGAAAACGAAAAAAATATTACTTTGAAAACTCCAGAAACAGATCATTTATGACTGATATTTTCCTATGCAGCGGGTTCTGTTCTATTAAAGCTCAGCAGACAACGTTACATGGAGAAACCTAAGATTTGAATTTTTACATCATTAAAGCATGTAGAAACCTGAGATAAATTCCAAAAAGAAACAATCGTGTTTGAATTTTTTATATTATATACGATTCAAGGTAAGGAAACCGTAATACATGAAGCACTAGGGTAGGAAACGTGCCCTAAAGTTGAGACGTGCAGAATTAACCAAACAACCCTAAAAGATCAAAATATAAATAAAGGAGTGTAATGACTCAGTACGTTCATATGGGCACGTATCTCCTGAGGGCGTGCTTGCCGGCGACTACAGCTCCAACAGCGAGGCCTCCGATGGCACCAGCAACGGCGGCGGATCGTATACCGGCAGCGGCCCTGAAAAGAGCCCCTGTGCCCAGCCCCGCCATGACGCTGTTAATGGAATCGTCCGTCCCCCGCGCCGCCACAATCCCGCTCTCCAGTCCAGCATAGAGAAGGCCTATTACCCCCAAACGGTTGCCGAACTTTCTACCCGTGTGACCAGAACTATTCAAAATCCTGTTAATTCTAAGCTTCGTGGAATCCCCCGCTTCTCCGGCTTTCAGGCCTTCCACCAACCCCACGCCGGCCCCCGCAACGGCGCCCGTTAAATAAGCGCAACCAGTATAGTACGTGATATTATCGCCAAATGATCTTCTCTTCAAGGTAGCCTCCTCTTGGAAAAGAAACTCTGGAGTTGTGGGGATTTGATAGAGATTTTTTACAGGCCTGATGTCAAATGCCGGGCCGTGGAGGTCTTCATATGGATTGTACAGCCGCCTCCCTCCCTCCTGATTTTGTGTCTCCTGCGCCGAGCCGCTATTCATTTTCTCCTGTGATTCGATCTCGCGATCTCTGACACAAAATAACAAGCAGAAGACGGAAATTTGTACAGAAGAAGCCTTTACTAAAAACCTAATTTGCCGAGTCAAAGGCAAACCTCCTGTTGAGGTTGCGATGTTCGGGGAATAATCCTAGCGTGTGCAAGCTACCTATATTGAAAGAGAATATTTGAAAAGCAGCAAACTCACCCTAACTGGTTAATTTAGGTCAAGTAATTAAGCACAAATCAATTTAGGTTAAATTGCAAACAGGGGATTGGAATCATTAAAACATCAAGAAATCAGATAAAAAATATAATCATGTTATAAATAGCAATAAATGGATAGAGAAATTATTTAATTTGATAATTAGCAAATAAATAGTGATTGATAAAGATAGTGAGATTTATGTCTTGGAATCTAGAAATGTCTTAAATAATCATATAGGTTAGAATCAAAATATTCTTCTCTACTTTGTATTGGGTTGAGTTCATTGTTCTACATCTAGTTTGCAATTGTGACCTTGTTCTATCTTTGTGGACTTCGTCTTCGATATTCTTTAAAGTTTTCCTTGTAAGTCCTTAGAAAACAAACTACTAAACAATGATATCCTCTTTCATTCTCTTTAGGTTTTTCTATCTAGTTAGTGGTATTTAAAAATACCTTGACAATAATAAGCTTCAAACATGCACATGAATTCTAGAGTGATTGATTGGTGATTCACATGTGTTAAGATGAGTGTGATCATATGTATTAGATAGGATTCTTGATTGATCTCAAAACTTAGTTGAAAGGAGAATGATTGTTCCTGTGATAATTTATTATTTTCTCCAATGTTTGTTACAATGAGTAGTGATAAAATGAATGCAATTTGATGTATTTTTATACATGAACATAACACCAAATTACCAATATTTGTGCATAGTTGGTTTGGGACCAAAGTGTAAAAGGAAGTTAGTCAATTGAAGTGTTTGAATTTGATTTTGGATTAAAGTGGATCAAGATTGTGGCTATGAGGACAACCTTGTAACTACAAACACGACTTGGATCAAAAAAATAGGTTGGATAAGTGTCTAACAAGATTGGACCAAGGACTAAGATTGGATTAGTGATAAGAATCATACAAATAAGCCAAATGAAATAGGATGGTATGTATATAAGCTTGGGATAGGTGATGAGCATAGGGCTAGGTGCAAGTAAGGCTAAGTACACTAGTCCAAATATATGAAATAATGTCATTTTTAGTTGTATAATGTATCAAGACATTGCTCCAAAGTAGACACAAAACTAAGGGGGAAAGTAAACCAAGCATGCATTATTTACTACTACATATTTCCCCCACTTTGAGTTGCATGTGAATCCTAAATAAGTCATGCATCTCCAAGTATGTCATATTCCATGTGCTCCATAAAGGAAGAAGATTATCCTTCCATGTTCTTTGCTTTTGCATGTTCTCCCATGAATTTCTTGTAAGACAAGGGATATGAGATTCCATGAGTACCTTCAAACTCACAAGAAATTGAATACAAAAGAGAACAATAGTGATCATGTATGCCCCTCTTCAATTGATTTCCCGCATAGGATGTAATATATTTAAGGAAGATTTTTATAGATACATCAATGCTAAACAAAATCTTATAAGAAAATTTTGATAATAGAACACATCATGAGATAATCATAATCATGTGATGAATCTATAACAAATAATAGGCATGTTTAAAGCATGTATAATCATCTAAACATGTAAGATATAACAATCATTTCTAAAAAAGTACATTGTGAGAAGCATGACAATAGACTAGAAATATGATCATTACCCCCAACACGGTCATGATAATGGTGAAATTCCCAAAATAGCCAAAAATGCCCATGAACATATAATATAAATGCCCAATATGGATCCATGAGGATGAGCATGCATAGGGTAGGATTGATGGAATAATACAATCAATATAATGGTGATGTAACCTTTTATGGCTAAGAATGTGAGTTAAAGTATGAAAAAATGCACTTGATGTAGCATCCAAAAGCACAAGCACACTCAAGGTAGGATAAGTAAGATCAAGATAATGGTGATGTGACCCTCTATGGCAAAAAATACCAATGAAAGTAAAATAAAAGGTTTATTATGGCATCCATTAGCATGAGCACACATAGGGTAGGATTAATAGGATAAGTTGGATCAAGATAATGGTTTCATGGCCCTTAATGACCAAACACCCATGAAACAATAAAAGGGCCAATATGGCATCCATGAGCATGAGCACACATAAAGTAGGATCAATAAAATAATTTGGATCAAGATAATGATGATGTGATTATCTATGGTCACAATACTTATTAAGGTATAGTAAAAGGCCCAATGTGGCATCCATGAGCATGAATACATAGATTAAGCAAGATCAATGCGATGAATAGGATTAAAAGGATCAATGGCATGAACTATGATGGTAGGGAAAGTCTCCCAATATACAAGTATGATCATAAGATAATACAAAAGATAGAGACAATCAAATATGATAATAAAACTCAAAGAGGAAAGGGTGAGATGTCTCCTAATGTAGGATCAATATGACAAGGATACTAATAAAGAAATATGAAATAAACATATAAGTAGTGTAAATGGATCACTTGTAAGGTATGATAGTGTACGCTCAATAGGGAAGGGGGAGTAGCATGATTTCCTTGATGTATCTACCAATGGTAAATTAAATAGATAGGGGGGAACAACATGATGTTCCCAACATAAGCATGTGTAAAGATCTATGGCAAATGCTCAAAATAAGATAAGACAATGTAGGATCATGACATGCATGCTTTAATGACAAGAGAAGATGTAAGATGTAGCAATGTAACATCATAAGACATAAGATGTAGAAATGTGAGATCACAAGTGATAATATGTAGTAATGAAAGATCAAAGTAGATATTATATAGTGATACATAAGATCAATTTAGACATGATATGATAATGTACTTGATCAATTATTTGCTTTGAATTGGCAAGATATGACAATTATGGATCATAAATAACATGATCTCCAATTACAAGATAACACGATGATAAATCATAGATAAACAATAAAAACTAACATACTTTCAAGAGTTATATATAAGAATAATTTATTATAAATATAGTGCTCAAAGTAGTTAGATATGACAATAATAGATCAATACAATGCTCTAAGAAGTAAATCACTCAATGTAAGCATACTGAATAATTCTCTAAGAAGCTATATATCAATCAAATTAGGAAATAGGACAATGCTCTAAAAATATAGATCAAATAGCGTAGGAAAATAGGACAATGCTCTAAAAAAATAGATTAAATAGTGTAGGAATATATGTGAAGAAAATAGTCACAAGGATCATAGGATAAGAGCTTGGGATCAAAATATGAGAGATTAACAATCAAGAAAAGGGACCAAATCAAGAGATAATTAAGTAGACAAGACAAGATAATGTAAAGATAAAATGCGTGAAAGACAAATACCATGAGATAAAAATGTAACAATGATAAATAATAAAGGCAAAGTGAGATAATATATGACAATTAATAGATAAAAGAGTTTGAACATGCCCCCAAGTGGGGTAAGTAATGTGAAGTAAATGATCTAGGGCTTGGGTGTAAATTTTGGTGGATAACCCAAACAAAGAGTTATATCTGTGAAAGGTTTATGTTATGGTAGGGCTTCAAGGCTATGCAAATAATAATTGAACAAAAATAGCAAGAAATCACTTATAACTATTACAAACAACTTGGATTATGTTTAGTTCTCTACATGATTTATGAGAATAAATGTGTAAAACCATTATTCAAACATCATGCTACCAAGAGGGTTTATGTATATTAATTTACTAAGAGATAAAGGAATATGAATTTTTACTTAGGATATGACAATTTATATTCTTGTTGCAACTATCACAACCACTAATGACAAGTCAAGTTGAACTATAATGCTAATATAAAATAATGACATGTATTTTGGAATATAGGTACTTACTACAACAAGGATCGTGTTGATGAAATCACAAAGGCCATTGTGAAATACTTGAGATCAAGAGTATTTTCTAGGCTAAATATTCCTAGATTAATTACCTCTCAAAGAACAATAGTCCCCATTATATGCAAGTGCAATTAAAGATGTGGGAACAAATTTGTAACCTATGTTTCTATAAACCCTTTTTTATATGCTCTCATTGCAACCCATGTTTAGTCTATAATATCTAAAGCATCATGTGACTTATGTGGATTATAGTCTCCTTTCCCAATATTTTTGGTGTTTACACATTAGTTTAGTATGTTGAATTTTTGTGAGTACTAAAAGAATCATAGATTTAGAGAAAAGATGGATGATACTATTAAAGATTTCATAGATAGGGCACCAACTATGAAATATACATTTGTTATTGCTTGGCATTACTTATAGCCACATGCAAGAAAAATAGATATAACTAATCTATTTGAGGATTTCCCTTGCTCATTTTGTTAGGATTAGGTGTTGTACACCTTGTATAATATTGGATTGATTTGATTATGTAAAATAAATACTTATTTGTGGTGCATCCTAGGTGATGTGTTTAGCCACATTAAATGTTTATTTGAGGCCACTTATAAAGTTGTATGTAACATTGGGTTAGATATTTTATGTGTGGGTTGCACATAGAAAAAAAAAAATCTAGGAAACTTAGTATCAAAAAGTAAATGTGGGGTCAATGGTTTTGTGTACTCATGGTTTTGAGTCATGTGGTTATATTTTACCACTTGGTTGTATTTGTGCGAGATTGATTCTATAAAAGCAAACATGTGGTTAGTGGTTGAGGTTGGCTAGTTGGTTTGGCTATCATTGTATTGATTCTTCTTCTAAGAAGTGCATATGTGAAGCATTGCATGGGATGTGTGGATACATGCTTGGACACATGGAGGATGTGTTGGAGAGGCTCAATGTTTTAGAAGTGTTCAAGGTGACTATATAAGTGTATTGTAATGTTTCATTTTTGAATAATATATTGAGTATGGATGCTTTTGAATGTTGGGTTTTCCCTCTATGAGGGTTTAACTAGGGCATAACTTGTGTTTTCTTGTGATATGTCTTTTATCTTTGCATATGGTTATTTTATATACTTGCATGCATTATTTTCTCTCGTGGGATTATGTAGGAAATGGTCTAATCAACTTGTATGATTCTCCTAACATTTGGTATCAGGGCCACATGGTTGTGGTTGTGGGATTTTAGAGATCCTTGTTTTGTTATAACCATTAATTGAGTAGATCTAGTGCAAAATTGAAGTCATGATAATGCATGAGAGATTTCATACATTTCAAGGTATTAGACATATTTGCAGGTTGTTGTTTTGTAGATCTAGGGTTTTGGGGTTGCATATTTGTAATGATTTTTTGTAGATTTATGGTTTGAATCTTTTTGTAAAAAGGGTTTCTTAAGGGTGTTCACCAAGAGGGTTTTATGGGGGAAGTTTTACATATAACCCCCTACAAAAAATAAACCTCACCATTGGATTCAAGAGGCCCAAGAGATGAAGATTGATATAAAACTTGACCTATTTTGGTGACAAAAAAACAATTATTTTTCCTCTATTTCCCTAGGTTGTACGATCGTACAAATGTACGATCATCATCTACAAAAGTTCAATATTAAAAATATTTTTACCCAATAATAATAAATAAAATCAAAAGAAAAAGAAAAAAATATTATGGAGGTGAGGTTTGTAGACCTCATACCCCTAACACGCTTGCACCTATGTAAAGGTCGATGTATGAGCTACAACCTAATTGAACCCTTGCTAGCTGGTGGTTGGGCCATGGCTAGTGGTCAAAACTAGCAAAATTAGGCCCCCAACTCTTGGGCCCCTTGTCCCATTAGGGACCAACCCAAATCCCTCACAAGGTTGCAATTCTTTTTCTAAAAAAATTCGATAAACCATTTTAAAACATTTCTAAGATTCATTGCTATAAGTTGTTTCCATGGGTGGAGCACTGCTTGAGTGCCCCCATCACTAGTGGTTTGTTTATGGGCTACTTTTTAGCCAATACTATAGGCTTAATTAGGTTTTTTTTTTCAAAATTACATAACTTTTACTCACAATGTTAGATTTTTCACTTCCAATAGTCAACAAAAACTCTCTTTGAGCACTAAACAATGGTACAAGTTTGGTTTCTAATTTTTTTTGTATTGTCATATTTTGGTGCCTTGAAGTCAAAAGTTGCTTTGAGACACTATTTTGGTCATAACTTTTGCATAAAGAATTGATTTTTTTATTTTGAATAGGTAATGGAGAGAATTTGTAGAGTACTACATATTGGTGTTTGATGGGCCTTATAATTGTCTAGTTTCATTTTAATATTTACTATTTTTCATCATCCCTTTCTTCTAATTTTCAAGACATTACTAAAACCTTTGATACCTTCTATATGCTTTTAAGCAATCTTAAGCATGCAGAAATGCAAATATGTTAAATGTTGATATATGTATGTATGAATGCATGAATATCTATGAAATATTAGTAGGATTTTATGTTTAATTTATGATTGTTAATGATAAGGATGCCTTAGGAATAAGATTAACACTTGTAGCAAGAAGGATTGTCAACTCGTAGCAATAGGTTTCTCTGCTTGCAGCACAAGGACTATAGATTGTTATAGAGAAGTCAAACAGTCAAGGCACAACACTTCTAGAAGGAAATGGAGGTGATCATTTATTGATTAGTCATGAGTCACCAAATAACACTCTTACTTGCCAAATAAGACAACTAGGAGGATTCTAATTGTAGCAAGACTAATTTATGATAGGACTATTCTATGAACGTGTTTCTATTTTAACGATTAAGTTGTTGGAATAGAGTCCATATTTAGTTTTTCTACTCTTATTTCATATATTTATTGTTTGTTGTTTCATACTGAGTCCTCTTCATACCTTTGAGGGAGAGTTGAAAGTTCCTTCATATGTTTTTTTAGTCCACGAATAATGAAACTCCTCACATACCCTATATAGAAGGATCTTCTATCGAGGAGGAAATCTAGTTAGTTAGTTATCTGTTTACCATTATTATTCAGCAGTTGCAGCAATAGAATGTGTGTTACATTACAAAGATCTTTAACAAATTCCTGTTAGATTTCATGGAAGAGTTCAGTGTTAAGATGCAATAAAGAGAATTGGTTTGACATCATGATTTTTTGAGTAAGTGTATGATAAATCTTGTGGAAGTAACAACTCAAGCAAGGGCCACTTGAGGTATTGTTGAACCACTTTAGTTTCTGTTGTTAGATTAGATAATGCATTATTGAATTCAATTATTAGTTTTTTAGTTATATATTTATGAACGCATGTGTTATAATTTATGAATTAAATTCTATAACTTAATGTTTGGTTTCATACTCTAAAAGATCGACTAGGTTAGTAAATTATAGTTTAAATGGTTAACAATTACAATATTGAACATTAGGTACCCATAGCATAAGGTAATAGTTTACATTCATTTTGCAATTTATTCCTATTTCTAGCCTTTGTACTAGATTTGTACATGTGTATTTTCCTATACTCCATTGATGTAGGATGTGTTTAGAATTTGTGAATTCATATACTTTGCAAGCACTATCTAAAGTTTTATGACTTCGTGGTTGATAATTTAATGAAGTCCTCTTGTGAAAAATGAACTGTTTAGTTAGGGATTCTTAGGTCCTCTTAGCTGTGTGTATACTGAGTATCTCCATGTTAATTAGACATTAGAGAGGCCACACAGTGCTGATGGTTTTTCACTTGGATGAGAAGAGATATTTTGATAAATTTTTATCACTTGTAGGAGCCTAAGATTTAGGGTGTGATTTTTTGAGAATCTAGATGAGTCAAAAGGAAAAAACTTAAGGGAGTGCATGCTTTCATGAAATATACGTGATGGTACAAACAATTATCATATTTGGTGCTTCTTGATATAGGTTTATAGATGTTTTAGATATTGGAATTTGATGGTGATAGGTACACAGGTTGTCTTCTAGTTTGAGGGCCTAAATCGATATGTGTGAGAGACTTGGATTCTTGGTATAGTGAGAGATGACTATAGGTATAGGTTGGTGAATATTATGGTGTCATGGATATGTAGGTACATTTACGCATTAGCATAGCATGATCATGTATGTGGTTGTTTTGTGGTGGTGTGATTCAAATTTAGGAGATTGTTATTATCTCCTAGATGCTTTTTTGGTTCATTAACTATGGTACTTGGTTGTGGATTTTCTGGGTGAACCAAATATGTGGTTGATTTGGTGTTTGAGTCTTGAGATTGATGAGTCCTAATATTGTCCTCATTTCCTTGTTTTAAGTTTCACATTTCCTATGAAATTTCTAGTAAGTTTCAAGACATTACCCAAACTTTTATATTTATCCTTTAAAGTATTAAAGCATTATAGATGATATATATTATATTTATAAATGATTGCTTGAATTTGTGAATTTCTATGAAATATGATAGATTTTTATGTTAATTATGATTATTAATGATGGAGAGATGCTTTTGAAGTAAACTAACCCCTACAACAAAGGATTTGTCAACTCGTAGCAAAGGATTTTTGTCAACCCTCAACCAAAGAGATAGTCACCTACAACACATATAATCTCTCGTAGCTAATGGAGGTAGTGGTCAAATATTGTGGAAATAATTTATTTATAAATTAATTTTGTTTTTACTGATGTTGTCACCAAAAATAAAGATAATCATAAAGATAATAATATATTTGTGATAATGGTAGAACATGGTTCATAAATAGTTATGCCATGTTTTGCACATTTCTAGTTATAATCACCTTCTTTATGATGCAAATTCTTCATGAGATTATGGCACTCACACCTCCACATGATTAGTTTCCCATTATTATTTAGGATAAGAACAATCCATCTACCTATGTTTTGGGGGGAGTTGACATCTATTTAAAATTTATTTTGACTCATAACAATTAGACTCATAGGATCCTATATATGTTAGATCATATGTGAAGTCAAAGATCTAGTGTTAGAAGGTTTGGTTATCAACACTTTTGTCAATCACTGTACTTCATTATCAATTTGTGTTATCTTTTTGAATTGTAATAAAAATGGATTCAATCAATTATATGGAATTATGAGTTAAGATTTGATATACTATGGAATTGCAGCTACTCAAGCAAGGGCCACTTGAGGCAACTGCGATACTCCTCATAGTTTAGATTGTTATTAATCTTAGAATAAATTATTAACAATATTTCTTGATGAGTTAATTTGATTTAATAAGTAGTAATAAATTGTTATTAATAGCTTTTTCAAGTAGTTACAGGGTAATCCTACAATAATGAGTCCCACTTTTTGGCCAAGATGGACATTGATATCAACATTTTTAACTAAATCTTCACTTTTTGAGACCTATAGCAGCTAAACCATTAAAAATTTGAAGATGATGTGAGAACTAGTGATTTATGGTCATTTGTGTGTAGATTCTAAATATTATTTTTTACTTTCTTGAAATAAATCGTGAATCTTTCTATGTAACTTTTAATAACTAGTTTTTATAGTAAACAACATTTTTAAAAAGTAATATTTATATTGTCCAACATATATATATATATATATATATAGGGATAAAGTTATAATTTTTAAAATATAGATGTGTAACATCAATATCTAGTGCATGGATATTTTTCCATAATTTATTGTTACATTTTTATTTTTAATTAATTTTTGAAGTCAGGGTAATTATAATTTGGACATAGGTGTATGTTGTCAAGCATAAATTGTTTGTGTATATTTCAAATTTCAAATTTATTTTTTGGTGAAACAAGGAAATCAATACCTAGTGCACAAATATTTTTTGAAATTTTTTCAATATTTTACTATTTCCCTGCCTATGTGGAATGAAGAACTTGATGTTCGATGAAAAACCTATGTTTAGTAAAAATTAAAAATTGAATACATGTTGCCTATTTTTCACCTACGGGCTAAATCAGGCAGGGGTCTATTTTTCAAGTATTCAAGGGGGTCAGTTGGGTTAGCTTTTGCCTCAGGTCGCCAAGACATCTGTGTTCGGCGTGAGGTCTTGCCGATCACCAGGGTCTTGCTGAAGGAATGGAGCTCTTGCCGAAAGGTTTTGGGCTCATCGAGATGTCTTGCCGACAGCGCATGGTCTCGATGAAAGTTGATGCTCTCGTTGAAGTGTCTCACCGACGGGCCAGGGTCTCGCCGAAATGGGAGGAGCTCGGCGAGAGGTCTCACCGACCATTGGTGGTCTCCCCGAAAGAGGGTCCGAGCTCGCTGGGAGATGAAGGCTTCGACATGAAGTCTTGCCGAAAGATGGAGGTCTTGTCGAATGGATTTGGAATCGGTAAGACTCCTGGCCACGGGGTCGTGTTCGCCGAGAGGTCTTGCCAACCCGGTGAGGTCTCGCCTAAACGGGATGCCTTCGGTGTAATGTGGGGGCTTCGTTGTAAGGTCTCATCGACGGGGTGAGGTCTTGCCAAAATGGAACGACGTCAGGGAAAGAAAGGAGCTCAACGAGAGGTCTCGCCGACCAAGTGATGTCTCCCCAACTGAAATAAGCTCTCACCGAAATAGGGTAGCTTCGACGAGAAGTCTTGCCGACCTGATAGGGTCTTGCCGAAATGAAGTGAGCTCAGGGAGAATAGAGGAGTTTGCTATGAAGTCCCGCCGACCTGGTGGTGTCTTGCTGATAGCGATAGGCCCACTGCAGACTACGGCGAAAACTCTTTCCGAATGCGGATGTCTGGGCGATGAAATGGCGATATCAGTATGTCTCTTGAGGGCTCGCCATGATATCTGGTCGAAAATGATTATCTTGCTGATGCTTTCCTGTGATATCAATATAACTTTTGCATTCGATGTGAAGTCTTGCCGATAGTGGTAAGCTATGTCGATCGCTGCTATAGAGCATAATCGCATCAGGGAAAGACGACCAGTGTCTCACTGACATGCGATTCTGGCTGAATGACATTTGACCACCTGGGATCTTGTGTGGCATATGTTCAACCAATCAGAGAGAACTAAAGGTGAACCATTAGTCGTTTGACTGTTTGACTCCCCTTGTGAACAAGATCAACAGAGCATAAACGACATGGATCTGCTCTACGATTAAAATGCTAGAGTAGCTCGGTGAAGCAATGGTGTGGAGATCTAATGGGAAAATCTTATGTTGTTTCCAAAGGAGGTCAACTTGCAGAAGGGTCTGGAACAGAAGAAGAACAGAAAGGATGTGTCTCTGGGATAGCTGGGATATCTACTGGCACAGGTAAACGACATTTATGATAGTACTCTAGGGCATTCAAAGCTGCTCTGATGGAGGTTTGAGGGTGGACACGGAGGCCAAAAGTTAATGTTGTGGTTGCAAAAGATCTGAAGACTTCTCCTGAGGGCGATCCTTCACACCGACATGGACAACAGGGATACACTTGAATGCAACATTAACTTCATTAAAAGATCTAGGGGCAGATCTTTATGAAGGTTGATATTTTTGTAAGCCCTAGGGGGCCGACACTTTTTGTATATAGGGCATTTTTTTGCCTCTTTGTGAGGGAGTTCTTATGCTTTTCGAAAGTTTGTGACTTTGACAGTCCTTTCTTAGATTAGCACACTTTTGTAACTCATTTGGAGCATAATATACAGAGTTTACCTTGGTCATTGTTGATGTTTCAAATTACCATCTTGTTCTTGCAAAGTGTTGTGCATTTCAGGTTAATGATCAAGTTATTTTGTGAATTTCTTCTATTCCCTTATAACTTTATCTATTGTTTTTATGCCTTCCTTTGTGAAAGTATCATTATACGAATCACAAACTGTGTTCACATAATCACACATGGATTCTAAACTGTGAAAATATTTTTCCTTTTTTGAAAAAGTGTGTGAATTGAACTTGTTTGTGAAACATTAATGAAAAGCTTACATAATTTGATGTGCAATCTTATGTTCATCATCAATTTTCAAGTGTAACCTAAGTATTAAATTGCTCTTATTAGTTCGGTGTATCACCATAGGGTTTAATTTTATTGTTATGCACTCCTTCTCCCTTTTCCTTTATAGAATCAGTAGTTTAGGTGACACCAAAGGAAGCCGGCCTTCTTTGGAGGTTGACCTTTGTCTACAAGTGACCCACAGCTTTAGAGGTCTTCCCATGTTACACTGAGGTGTTGAACATCAAGTTCAATAGGGTGCAATTTCAGGCAATAACAGTTTTTGGCACACCCGGTGGGACCAGTTCCACATTATATGGTTGGTTTGGTATGCAACCAACAAGTTTCAAACTTTGTAGAAGTCATTTTTGCATACTTGGCGACTCCGTAAAGAGAAAGAACTTCAGAATCAGTGCTTTTACAATTTATGAGAAGAGTTCAGACAAGGAGCAGCTCAGTTCCTTTTGAATATTTGTAGCAGTCACCACCTAGAAGACAAGGAAGAGCAACAAAAAGGGCACCTCATTCTAAGAGAGTACAATCTACACCACTTGGTGTTAGACCAGAAGTTTTTTCACCATCAAGAAGGAGAGTAAGACCATCTAAAAAACAAATTGAGAATCGTTCAGCCTCACCTAGCCTTGGAACAGAAAGGTCTCTTTTAAGCAGTCCAACTATTTTTGCTAGTTATATATTTTCAAGTCCTACTGTTGCAGCAAGTTCATCAACTACAGTTTTTACAAATACAAATCCACCTCTAATGTCTACTCCCAAAAATCAGCCTTTTGTGCCATTTAATGGAGGTAGTCCATTAAATTTGATGCAGCACAATGACATTCCAATGGAAGCTTTAAAAAGCTTGCCAATTTTCACCGAGGAAGATTAGACTACCCCAATTGAACATATACGAGATGTTGCTTCCTGATGTGGTGTGCATCATATCACACAAGAAGACGTAAGACTTCTTGCAACATCATTCAAAGGAAGACCATTACAATGGTTCAGGAGTCTTGGAGTAGGTTCAGTTGCCACTTGGGATGAGTTGGGTGACAAATTACACAGGCAGTTTCAGGACAGGTCTGATAATTTGTCTCTGTTGGAGCAATTAACTACGCTTAAGAGGGCTCCTTAGGAGCAAATGAATGATTTCAACTTCATATTTCAAAGAACCTTGGATAGAATTCCTGCAACAGTGAGACCACCTCCAGAATATGCATTTTTGTATTTTTTGAAGGCCCTTAGCAGCGATATAGCCGTTATGATACAATCAATGGGGGGTGTTTCTCTACCAAATGCATTTGAAGTAGCAATCAGAGTTGAAAACAGCCTAATACAAGCTGGTAAACTTGCTCCTAAGCCACCAATGCCTATATTTTTAGATATTCATTCAAATATCCCTTTGCAAATACCACCTTTTGCACCTTTGCCACCTATTCCAACTGCTGTAACACAAGAAACTGTTGTTCCAAGACCTTCAAGTGAGTTACAAGAGATCAAAAGTTTATTACAGACTTTTGGAAATAAGCTTGTGACCTTGGAAAAGTAGCAATCATATAACAGGCCCTATCAACAGTAGAATTCAGGTCAACAACAACAATATCAAGGTAGTAGACATGCTTATCAAGGAAACTACCAGGGCCCAAGACAGAGTGTAAACACAAGACCTTTTCAGGCTTATGCTCTAGCACCTGTTAGTGCAGTTAAGAATCTTGTCCCTATTCAAAACAACCTAGCAGCAAATTATGAGTGGTGCTACCCTTGTAACCAACCTCACAATCAGGTCACTTGCTCAAATGGACTCATTAATCAGACACTTATGGTACAGAATGCCTCGAGTTCACAACAGAATGAATTCAATGATGCATCTCCACAACACCAAGATCAGCCTACCAATGATACTACCCTACTTAACTGGCAAGGTGAGGAATTTTGTGGACTTAATATAGATAATTCTCCTGTTGCAGCTAACACAAGGGCGAAGAAAAGAGCTTTTGAGTTGGATCAAGCAGCTGATAAAGGGAAATCAACAGCTGCAAAACTATCTACATCTCAAGTGACTCATGGTTTGCAAATAAATCAACAACTCCCAGTTAAGGAGCAGCCACACTTGCAAGTTGATCATGCTGGCATAAAGGTACATCATAAAGTGAACCTAGTTGTACCCTATAATATTCTTGATAGTATGAAAAAGATGAATGTAACGATGTCTATGTGGGATTCATTAGCTATCCCAGGTCAAAAGGATATGTTACACTCAGCCTTGTCAAATTATAAAGTGGCTGATGAATCTGAGTCTCCAATAGGTCAAGTCAGAACTGTATTGACAAATAATCATCAAGTAAAGGATAAGCAGCCCAGCAAAGAGGCAGGAAAAGAAGTCAAACCACCTCCATTTTACGTGTATGTAATCATAGGTGATAAGTTAGTTCATAACTATATGGTAGACAGTGGAGCTAGTAGCTCAGTTATGCCAAAGCAAATTGCTGACAGGCGTGGACTAAAGTATCAACCTTTAGAGAAAGTGATTCAATTGGATGGTACTTATGTTAATACATTGGGTGTTATCAAAGATTTGAGTCTTACTCTTCATGCTTGTCCTAATTTTTCAGTTCCTCAGGACATATGTGTCATAGATCTCCCACCTTTCTTTTCTTTGTGCCTCTCAAGAGACTTTACAACCAAGATAGGTGGTTATGTGTCAGCTGATTGGTCACATATGCTATTTAGAACAAGATACGAAACTAAAGTTACCATTAAATCTGAAAAGTTGGCTAAGGATCACATTAAGCCATATAACCCAAGTCCTATCAATGTTGTTTCTACTGCTGTGGACACAAATTGTGTCATTTTTACTGACAGTGAATTGGTTGCCGCTCAAGAACTTCAAGCAGAAGTTGTTCCTGACGTGTTGCTACATGAGTGGGTAGCTGAAAATGTGTTGGACAATCTTGTAGATTTTATTCAAGATGTCAGTATGGGTAATTATGTGATGCTTGAACCTGACTCAGAAGTTCCAAACCTCAAAAAAAGTACAGATCAGCTGTTGCAACAACAAAGTGAACTTTGGGAATTTTTTTTTATGGTTCCAAAAGCAAGAATGGAGCAGGTGGAGGTGCAATGCTGGTTTCTCCATAGGGTGATAAGTATTTTTCAGCCTTTCATTTTTCTTTTGCGTGTTCTAACAACAGTGCTGAGTATGAAGGACTCATTCAAGGCCTTGAGTGGGCAAAGAAAAGAGGAATTGACCATTTGAAAGTCTATGGAGACAGTGAATTGATAGTTAATCAGGTTAGAGGGCTGAATGTTTCCAAGAATGATGCTTTGAAGTCTTACAAAAACAGAGTATGGAATATAATTGAAGAATTTAATGCCTTCAATCTAATTTCTGTTCCACGCAATCAGAATAAGCATGTTGATAGACTTGCAGCAATTGGAGCACAGTTTGATATCTCAGGCGATATCAAAAAGGATAAAATACAGCAGTATGTCAAGGTGGTTATCAGGCCGTCAATTCCTGATAACAACATTAACTGGTAGGTATTTGAAAGTGATGAACAAATTTTAACCTTTCTGCTACAAGAAGATCAATTTTCTGTAGTGAACCAAGAAAAGATCAAATAGCAGTATGATGATCAAACAGTAGTATGATGATCAAGTGATATAGTTGAAGACAAATAAACTTCCCAAAGGGTTGGTTACCTTGGAATCCATATTCAATTCTGATGACCATCTTAAGAAGAAAAAAGTCAGCATTCAAGTGAAAGAAGATCATTATGAAGAAGTGGAAATCTTTAAAGGTAAGCTTCTCAAATTAGGAAAGATCTATTCACTTGAAGATAAGAGAGCTTTCATTGTTTTATGCCAGGAGTATCATGATGTTTTTGCTTGGCAATATTTTGATTTAAGAGGGTTTGATCCTCATATTGCACAACATACAATTGAGTTAGAACCTGATGCCAAGCCTGTTAGACAAAAAAAGAGACCATTGAACCCCAAGTTTGAACCTTTAATAATCAAAGAGCTGACCAAGTTAGTTGAGGGGGATATTGTATTTCCAATTAAACACACATCTTGGGTTTCTAACCTTGTTCCGGTTAGAAAAAAGAGCGGTGAGATAAGATTATGTGTGGATTTTAGAGATCTTAATAGAGCATCTCTGAAGGATCATTACCCCTTACCATCTATGGAACAAATTCTCCAAGCTGTTGCCGGTTCAGAGAGATTTTCTCTTCTGGATGGGTACTCTGGTTTAACCAGATTCTAGTCAAAGAGGATGATCAGTATAAAACAACATTTACAACAAAATGAGGCACTATGGCCTACAAGAGAATGCCTTTTGGTTTATCTAATGCTGGTGCCACCTTTCAGCGTGCCATGGATATGGCATTTCAGAGTTTAATCCAAAAATTTTTGCTGGTGTACTTAGATGACATAACTGTATATTCAAAGAAGGCAGATGAACACTTGTCACATCTAAAGAAAGTTTTTGAAAAATGCAGAGAATATGGAATATCTCTCAATCTTACAAAGAGTATTTTTGCAGTTCATGAAGGTAAATTGTTAGGACACATAGTATCAAAAGACAGAGTTACCATTGATCCTGAAAGGGTTAAAGCTATACTTGAACTACCATTACCCAATCACAGGAAAGGATTGTAGAGCTTTCTAGGGAGAATCAACTTTTTAAGAAGATTCATTCCTGATGTTGCAAATTTATTACAACCTTTGACTGCCATGCTAAAAAAATGCAGTTTTCAATTGGACTAAAGAAGCAAAACGTAGTTTTGGAGAAATAAAGGAAGCTTTAGCATCAGCTCCAACACTGGTAAATCCATATTTCTGTAAAGACTTCTTTTTGTATGCTTTTGGTAGCTTTAGTTCAATCTCTGCTATGCTGGTTCAGAAAAATAGGGATAATTTAGAGTAGCTAATAGCTTTCTTCAGTCAAGTACTTGCTGATTATGAAGAGAAATATACATTTGTTGAGAAGCATGTTCTCGTTGTAATCAGAAGCCTAAAGAAGTTTAAGCCTCTAGTTTCAAACAATAAAATTTATGTTTTGGTTGCACACCTGAGTGTGAAGGAGTTTTTGTTGAACAAAGATCTGAGTGAGAAAAGAGCAGGGTGGATCACAAAAGTAATGGAATTTGATGTCAACATCAACATCACAAAACTTGTCAAAGGTAGAGGACTTTGTGAGCAGCTTGCCTCAACCCCTGAAGATGTACAAAAATCAGAAACTGATGTTGCTTTAGCTAATACTGATCAGCCTCAAAATGTTCAAGGTGTTGCACCAGCATTAACGGCAAGTTGGGTTCAAGAAGTGACCCATTTTCTTCGCACTGGTGAATGTCCACCAGGTCTAGACAGAGCAAAACAAAGATACTTCATATTGCAATCAATTCCTTATGTCCTCATCGATAATATTCTTTTCAGGAAAGATCTGAATGGTGTCTTGTTAAGGTGTATTGATATTGATCAAACATAAAAGGTACTGCATGAGTTTCATGATGGAGTTTCAGGAGGGCACTTTGCTCCAAGGACAACTACTTGGAAAATTATGAGAGTTGGTTACTATTGGCCCAACTTGTTTAAAGATGCATATGCATGGTCAAGGAAGTGTATTAGATGTGCTTTGTTTGCAGGAAAGGAAAAGTTGTCGGCTATGCCTTTACATCCAATTCAGATAGAGCAGCCCTTTATGAGATGGGGCATTGACTTTATTGGGCCAATTAATCAACCATCTAGTGCTGGTCACAAGTGGGTGCTTACTGCTACAGACTATTTCACACGATGGACAAAGGCAACAACTTTGAAAGAAGCCAATGAATCTTCAGTTTTGAGTTTTTATGAAGATATAATCACCAGATTTGGAGTTCTTGACTCCATCATTTCAGATAATGCTCTTGCATTTGTCGGATTAAGAGTCATAGATTGGGCTGTTAAACACATAATTCATTTGAATACTTCCTCCAATTATTACCCGCAGGGTAATGGATTAGCTGAAAGTACAAATAAAAACTTGATCAGAATCATTAAGAGGACTATGGAGGAGAATCAAAGAATTTGGCATACCACATTGAAATCTGCACTTTGGGCAGATAGAATAACCCCCAAGAGATTAGTTGGCAATTCTCCATATGTACTCGTTTATGGTAAAGAGGCTAGATTACCTCTATCTGTAGAGCTTCCAACTCTAGACATTGTTCACCAGTTGGAGATGTATGAAGAACATGACCCAATGTCTGTGAGATATGTAGAGCTCATGGAGCTTGAAGAATCAAGAGACAAAGCAATGAAAACTTTGGATTATCATCAGCTCCAAAAGAAGAAAACATTTGATAAGAAAGCTACAGCCAAAGTTTTTAAAGAAGGAGATATTGTTCTCAAGTGGGATGTGCTAAAGAGTGGTCCAGCCAAACATACAAAATTTGACCATTTCTGGGTAGGTCCTTTTGTTGTTACTGAATGCAAGGAGCATAATGCATTCCAGTTATCCAACATGGATGGAGAAATTTTACCAATCCCAGTTAATGGGAATCACCTCAAACATTGTTTTGAGGTATGATTTATCATTGTACATATTAGAATAGGTTTTATGCTTTCAATAAGTGCTTCTGCACTTTAGTTTAATTATTGTTGTATTTCCTAAGTGTTGTTCCAGCATAGTTTGGTAGTTTCACTTCAATTTCTCCGGTTTCAATAAGTTTCCAGTGTCCTAATCTGCTTCATAAGTCTCGAGTGAGTTGCAGCCATGTGCGAACTGCTCTTGGTCTGTTCTGAGGTTTTACTAAGTGACTTCAAGCCTAATGGACAAGTTTTGGCTACTGGTTTCCAGGTTTAGCAGGCAAACATCCAGCAAAGGTCGCCATAAATGTTGCCCATTTTTCACCTACGGGCTAAATCAGGCATGGGTCTATTTTTCAAGTATTCAAGGGGGCTAGTTGGGTTAGCTTTTGCCTCAAGTTGCCAAGACATCTGTGTCCGGTGTGAGGTCTTTCCGATCACCAGGGTCTCGCCGAAGGAATGGAGCTCTCACCGAAAGGTTTTGGGCTCGTCGAGATGTCTTGCTGACAGCGCGTGGTCTCGATGAAAGTTGATGCTCTCGCTGTAGTGTCTCACCGACGGGCCAGGGTCTCGCCGAAATGGGAGGAGCTCAGCGAGAGGTCTCGCCGACTGTTGGTGGTCTCCTCGAAAGAGGGTCTGAGCTCGCCAGGAGATGAAGGCTTCGACATGAAGTCTTGCTGAAAGATAGGGGTCTTGTTGAATGGATTTGGAATAAGACTCCTGGCCGCGGGGTCGTGTTCGTCGAGGGGTCTTGCCGACCCGGTGAGGTCTCACCAAAACAGGATGCCTTCGGTGTAATGTGGGGGCTTCGCTGTAAGGTCTCACCGACGGGGTGAGGTCTTGCCAAAATGGAATGGTGTCGGGGAAAGAAAGGAGCTCGACGAGAGGTCTCGCTAACCGAGTGATGTCTCCCTGACTGAAATAAGCTCTTGCTGAAACAGGGTAGCTTCGATGAGAAGTCTTGCCGACCCAATAGGGTCTTGCCGAAATGAAGTGAGCTCGGGGAGAATGGAGGAGTTCACTATGAAGTCCCGCTGACCTAGTGGTGTCTTGTCGATAGCGATAGTTTCGCTGCAGACTTCGGCGAGAACTCTTGCAGAATGCGGATGTCTGGGCGATGAAATGGCGATATCTGTATGTCTCCTGAGGGCTCGACATGATATCTGGCCAAAAATGATTGTCTTGCCAATGCTTTTCTGTGATATCGATATAACTTTTGCATTCGATGTGAAGTCTTGCCGACAGTGGTAAGCTATGTCGATTGCTACTATAAAGCATAATCACATCAGGGAGACATGACCAGTGTCTCACCGACATGTGATTCTGGCCAAATGACCTTTGACCGCCTAGGATCTTGTGTGGCATATGTTCAACCAATCAGAGAGAACTAAAGGTGAACCATTAGCCGTTTGACTGTTTGACTCCCCCTGTGAACGAGATCAACAGAGCATAAACGACATGGATTTGCTCTACGATTAAAATGCTGGAGCAGCTCGGTGAAGCAATGGTGTGGAGATCTAATGGGAAAATATTATGTTGTTTCCAGAGGAGGTCAACTTGCGGAAGGGTTTGGAACAGAAGAAGAACAAAAAGGATGAGTCTCTGGGACAACTGGGATATCTACTGGCACAGGTAAACGACATTTATGATAGTATTCCAGGGCATTCAAAGTGGCTCTGATGGAGGTTCGAGGGTGGACACGGAGGCCAAAAGTTAATGTTGTGGTTGCAAAAGATCTGAAGAGTTCTCCTAAGGGAGATCCTTGACACCAACATGGATAGCAGGGATACACTTGAATGCAACATTAACTTCATTAAAAGATCTAGGGGTAGATCTTTATGAAGGCTGATATTTTGTAAGCCCTAGGGGGCCGACACTTTTTGTATATAGGGCATTTTTTGCCTCTTTGTGAGGGATTTCTTCTTATGCTTTTTGAAAGTTTGTGACTTTGACAGTCCTTTCTCAGATTAGCACACTTTTGTAACTCATTTGGAGCATAATATACAGAGTTTACCTTGGTCACTATTGATGTTTCGAATTACCATCTTGTTCTTGCGAAGTGTTGTGCATTTCAAGTTAATGATCAAGTTATTTTGTGAATTTCTTCTATTCCCTTATAACTTTATCTATTGTTTTTATTCCTTCCTTTGCAAAAGTATCATTATACGAATCACAAACTGTGTTCACATAATCACACATGGATTCTAAACTGTGAAAATCTTTTTCCTTTTTTGAAAAAGTGTGTGAATTGAACCTGTTTGTGAAACATTAATGCAAATATTACATAATTTGATGTGTAATCTTATGTTCATCGTCAATTTTCAAGTGTAACCTAAGTATTCCATTGCTCTTATTAGTTCGGTGTATCACCATAGGGTTTAGTTTTATTGTTATGCACTCCTTCTCCCTTTTCCTTTACAAAATCAGTAGTTTAGGTGACACCAAAGGAAGCCGACCTTCTGTGGAGGTTGACCTCTGTCTACAAGTGACCCACAACTTTAGAGGTCTTCCCATGTTACACTGAGGTGTTGAACATTAGGTTCAACAGGGTGCAATTTCAGGCGATAACAATACATTAATAAAATGAAAATATATCAATTATACTTGTTGGAAATCTCGTTTCAAGGAAGATGATCTTGTAAATTATCTTGTCAAGTTAATTATATTTTAAGGTCCAATCAAGGCCATTCATTCGAAGGTATTCATTCCCATAAAAAAGTGCAAAAAAAACCTTTGAACAAAGGTAATTTCCAAAAATGGAAAAAAAGGACCTTCGAACGAAGGTCCCTTTTCATTCCTTTTCTAGAAATTTTCATAAAAGGAATAAAAAGGGACCTTCGTTCTAAGGTCCCTTTTTTTTATTTTTGGAAATTACCTTCGTTCAAAGGCTTCAACCTTCAAATGAAGTTCCACCTTTGAATGAAGGTACTTTTTTCCATGCCTGCGAATGAAGGTAGCTCAAAAAAAAAATTCCAATCCCTTCCAAAAATGTTCATGTCCCAAGTTTGGGACCCACTATAGTGGGATTACCCTATAGTATAGTTGAGTTGTTAGTCATTGTCCTTAAAGGAGTATTTACTCATAGCAATTTTTATACGATTATGTTTGTTTCGAGATGAGTGTGTTTTAGCTAAGTTTGTTTCCAATTAAGGTTGTTTTCATTTAAGTATTTTATACACAATTGATAGGACAACTTAAAATCCTTAATTTTACATACAGTGCCACCACCATCCAAGAAATTACAATTCCTTGGTTGATAAATTAAATGCAACACGTATAAGTCAGTGAGTTGCTTAATAAGGGATATGTTGGTCTATTGAGATGTATGCATGCCCTCTCTACATCAATTTATTTGACATAGATGGAGCTAAAAAATTTTAACAACATTGTTGGGGATGGTGCTAAGGTTTAGAATCTCTAAGTTTTTGGTTTATTTATACATCACTTTCTAAATTTATAAATTTTTATTTCCAATAATTAGGACCATTAGAATCTTCAAATTGATCTTGAATTACTTACTAACAGTATGCATGAAGAAACCTATTAAGCTCGATTATTATTGCATATGGTGGTAGAGAGATGCTTTAGGAAGATTTATTCCATCAAACTAGAATCAAGAGGAGTTACTCGAAGACAATGACACAATAGAAAAACCAACACCATCAAAGGAGCTAATTGAAGGATTCATTAAATAGAAATACCCCTCACACTAGAATATATTATATATTTTCAAGGAATCACTACAAGACACCTCAATATAATATCAAATGAGGTAGTGGAAAACCCTGTTGAACCAGTTACCTTTGAATTTCTAATAGAAAATCAAGAGTGTGCAACTGCCTTGAAGAATAAACCTCCTTTAGCTCTTCCCAATTTTTATGATTTGATTACAAAGACTCTTGGTATGTTTCTATTTGAATTTGATGTTTTATGTCAAATTTATGAATACACTATTGTTGCACATAGGATAAAACTCTTTTTAGACACACTGAAAGATGTCGCTTTGTGATGGTTCATGGGTCTAGATAGAAATACAATGGAAAATTGAGAAATAATGAAGGAAAATTTCTTTTAAAATACCACGACTACTGTTGTGAAGGAGATATGAAAAGAGATGACATCTTCTGAATGTCACAAAATGAGGATGAACCCCTCAAAGATTATGTTGAGAGATTTCAATTCCGCCTCAAAAAGTCACACCAAAATAGGCTCTCTCCAAAGCCACTAAAATTAGTATTACTAAGAGGTGTAAATGAGAATTATCTAGATGTAATGAACCTGATTGGAGTAGGGGACATCTCTCAATTTCCTTTTGATTAAATCTTCTAAATCTATAGAAGAAATTCAAGAACAACCATGAAGAAAACTAGGGGTTCCAGAGTTTTGACTTCCACCAAAACATCTACAAGTGTTTTTAGGGTGGAATTCAATAAAAAAAATTCAAATATGAAAGAAGATATCATCAACCACATTGTGACCTAGTTGGACACTTTTCATGTCAAAAGGAAACAAGAAGAAACAAAGGATTCTCTCATAGAATGTTGTTCATATTGCTGACAAAAGAAGGTCAATTGTAAATGTAAAAATATTGCTAGTATTTCTAAGGAGAAGCAAGGAAAACTTGATTTTTACACCCTAGAAGATGAAGAAGGTGAAGTATTCCATATTTCCTAATGAAAATTCTAGCAATAGAGACAAGGTATGCCTCAAGATTCTTTGTCTTACACTGCTTCTTTTCCTGGGGTCAATTCAAATTTCCCTAATTGGAACAATCCACCTTGGAATAACATGTAAAATCAACCATGGTCAGTTGTTCAATCATCTAATTAGATTCCACAAAAAGGGATGTGGAAAAAACAACCTTATCAATCTCCAAATTATAATTAGTAGTAAAAATCCTCTCAGAACCCATGGCCACAATAATGACAAGGAAACCAATAGTGGCAGAACTCATGTATAAGCTACTCATAGCCACAAAAATCCTTACAAAAATAACCAACCATTATGCCAAAACCAATTATACCTACCCCAAAACAACCAAGATCACCTTGACTACCTACTTAACCTACACCAAACCCTAACAATAAGTCTATCCAACAGGCCTATACTAATGAACCCATCCAATAAAAAACCTATACAGTTGAGGTTAGTGATGTCCACCTACATTCAAGAAAAATGCTTGTTGTGTCATCATCTCTACATATTGCAAAAATTATTGATGAAGAACCAACCATTGAAATTAATAACCATTTGAATGAACAACCTAACCAAAACAAGCATACAAAAATCACAAACAAGGAACCATCATTCCCAAAAAAGTTGAACACTCAAAAATTTCACCTTGTACTTGAATTTGACTTCTTGAATCAGTTGAGAAATGTTTGTGTCAAAATTCCCTTGATCAAGGCTATCAAGGATGTGCCAACCTAGACAAAGACTATGAGGGAACTATACCTCAAAAAGCCAAGAAGAAAATTACAGGACCCTCAGATTGTCCATGTTATAGGGTAGTTAGTCGATATTATGTTGGGAAACCTAGTTGTCTCAAAATATGCAAACCCTGGTAGTCTTGTGGTAGATGTGAAAATTAATGGAACAACCATCAAGAATGCTCTAATTGATCTAAGAGTAGCAATAAATGTGATGACTAGAGAAACAATTAAAAATATTCAACTAACGGATTCAATACCTACACCCATAATATTACAACTAGAAGATAGGTCAATAGTCAAACTAGAAGGTACCATTGAAGATTTGGTCATCACACTTGACTCATGGGAATACCCAACAAACTTCATGGTCTTGCAGCCTAAGGCTAACCTAGGTAGATACCCACTAATCCTAGGATGACTATGGTTGGCCACAATAGATGACTTTATAAGATGTGGGTCTGGAAATATGATCATTTCCAATAGAAATGTAACCAAAAATTGGTCCTCTATCCATTTGCACAACCTTATACTGACTTGGAGCAACCTATTTGGCCAAATTTGGAGGATGATGACCAATACTCTCCCCAGATACTCATGACCATTGAACAAATCCCAATGGTAAATATTCAAGATGAGGATGAAATTATTGGTAGCATTATACAAAACTCTTATGGAATGGACCCACAATGAGACCAATGTCTAACATGTTTGAATTACCCATTGTATAATATTTTACCTATGCTAGCCTCTGAATCTACTTCACGGTTATTCCATAAATTACTCCAACATAATTGTAACCTTAATCTATCAAGATTGGATGTTCTTTTGTCATGACTTATACAACATCAATAGAAATATCATCTAGTAGAGCACTTAATGTCAACAATCAATTAACAATATCCCACTAGTTTGAATTGCTTAAAATGCTACAAGCTCATACAACAACATTTGCTTGGGATTATCATGACATGAAAGACATAGATCCTAAGATTTGTGTGCATAGAATATACATCAATGAGGGATACAAAATGGTAAGACAACCCCAATGAAGGATGAACTAAACTATCAAAGACATAATAAAAACCAAATTACAAAAACTACTGGAAGCATGATTTGTATATCTAATATGAGATAGTTAATGGGTTTCCCCATTAATAACAATGCCCAATAAATGAGGTAAATGGTGAGTATGTGTTGACTACAAAGAATTAAGTGCAACCAATAAGAAGGATCATTTTCCTCTTCCCTTCATTGATCAAGTGTTAGATTCATTGGTAGGGAAGCAATACTTTTCTTTCCTCTATGGGTTCAGTGGCTACAATTAGATTAAAGTAGCTCGTAAAGACCAAGATAAAATAATCTTCACATATCCTTGGGGTACCTATTCCTACTCATTCTTATCATTCATATTATGTAATGCCCCTACAACCTTCGAAAGGGTTGTTGGTTTTTTTTTATTGATGTCAACAGACCTTTGTTGTTGCATTGATTTCAACCTCTGGAGATGCTTTGATTGATTGTATTATGTTGTCAATAGTAGTATCACTGATGTCAACCTCTAGTGTGTCTTTGATGAGCATTTTTTGGTGATGTTCAACCTCTTGTGTGGTTGAGTTGCTAAGAAGGTGTTCCAGATGTTGAGTTTGAGGTTATGGTGCTTGGTTTCCAAGTGCTTTTGAGAAAATTTAAATAAAAGAGGAAATAGTGTGGTGAAGAGTGTTCTGTGTGATAGAGTGGTGTTTAGTGTTTTCCTTCGCATTTATTCATGGCTAAAGATCTTCCTATGCAGTTCAGATATGTTGATAAAAGGTGTTCAAAGGTGTTATATCCAGAGTTTCTTGTTTTGGATCATTGTGTAGAGAATGTTGTGTTCACCAATGTGTGAACTGTGAAAGTAGTGTTGTTTGGGAGAAATGGTTTTTTGCTCCGCATTTCTCTACAATTTGGTTTTTGGTCTTGTGGATCTAAAAGTGTGCTTATATTTCTAGTATCTATCTTCAGTATGAGTTGTTTGTGTTTTGGTGCTTTGCAAGGTTGGATTCAAGCGTTGTTGTGTGTGAAAGGTTAGTTGGTTGTGCATAATGAATATGTTCTTCTGCTGTATGATGTTGCAAAGGATTTGTTGTATTTCAGGGTATTGTGTTAAAGTGATGTGTGTGGTCTGTGAGTCATGTTTTGATCAAAGGAAGCATGCACTTAATTTTTTAATGGTGTTAACACAGGTTCAACTTACCTTGGGTGTTTACACTAATTTTGGATGTGCTTCGGTGTTTTTGAAAGTGTGGTATGGTGTGTATATGTATATTTGGGTCCAAGCTAAGGTGTTTTATGGTTTTCCTTCATTCCTCTCCACCATGGGAATATTTTGGTGCCAACCTAATATGAATTTGCATGTTCGAGGTGCATAGCTGACCATGTAGATTGCTTTCAAGGTTGAAGATGGTATATATGAGTGATGAATTGATGAGATAAGTGTGTAATGCAAAGTGTTGAGATGTGAAGTGTGAAAGTGTGAAATACAATGTGATATTTAATGCCTAAGACTACTAGAAGTAGTGAGAAAAAGGTGCCTACATTCTATAGAGAGGGTGTGAATATTCTAGTGAAGTAGTGGTGGAGCTTTTCTATTGCTCTAAAATGGATTTCTCATTGTAGCAATCTTATTTCATCTTCTTTCTAATTTGGCATTAAGCCATTGGTAGTGAGCCCTTATTTTCACTTTGGGCAGTGAGCCCTCCGACAGTGAACCTATTGAATTCAATATTGCAATTACTTTATATTGTGACCTAATCCTCACCGTGGTTTTCCCCTTCTTAGGTTTTCCACGTAAATTTGGTGTTCTCGTGTGTTTTGATGTGTTTTCATTACTATCTCTCATGTTTACATTTTGCTAATGCATGATAAGGGTTTAATGATTGTTAATGGTCTATGAACTAATGTAGATCTGAATGTTAATGAGGGTTTTGATGTTTTAAAGTAAAATTGATTCACCCCCCTCTCAGTTGTCTTATGCATTTAACAATTGGTATTAGAGCAAGGTTCCATAGAATAAAGCTTAATTGCTTGAGGCAAATATGGGATGGTGCACAAGAAGGAGGCTTCTTTGTTTGATGGATCTGATTATGCATTTTGGAAGACGAGGATGAAAGGTTTCCTTATTTCTTTAGGGTTTGGAGTGTGGAAAACTATTGAAACTGGATATAAAATTCCTACAAATAGTTTGAGTATTAATGATGAGATCAAGGCATATGAAAACAATGGAAAAATAAGGTATGCTCTTTTGAGTGGTCTTTCTAATTCAAAACTTGTGAAAGTTATAAGTCTTAAAGCTGGTGGTGAAATCTAGAAAAAATTGGAAAGTATCTATGAAGGAGATGACAAGGTCAAGCAAGCAAAGATGCAAAATCTAAAAATCAAGTTTGAAAACCTAAGGATGACAGAAGATGAAGATATTACAAGCTACATGCATAGAGTGGATGAAGTTGTCAATTCCATCAGAGGTCTTAGTGGAAATATAGATGAAGATGAGGTGGTAAAGAAGGTACTAAGAACCCTTACTAAATCTTATAATCACAAGGTTTTTGTTATTGAAGAAGTTCAAAATTTATATAATTATTCTAGAGATTAGTTGTTTGGTGCATTAACTACTTTTGAATTAAGAGAGTTTGGTCTAAGTAATGTAAAAAGGAGACTACTTTTAAAGTTGGAAAAGCAGAAAAAAATGAGCAATCGAACTAGGATGATGTTCATGATGTAGAAGCAAATTTTGTGAGAATATTGAAAAAGGGCACTAGAAAATATAGAGGTAAGTTACCTTTCAAATACTTTAACCATAGAAAGATTGGTCATTATGCTTCAAGATGTCCTATCAAAGCTTCAAAAGATAGACCTAAGGAGAATAAAGGTAAATCAATTAAGAGGTCGTTATGTTAAGGAAGATGCTAGTATATTTGATGATGAATTTGATTATCCGGATGATAAGATGATGAATGCTTATTCACGGTTCTAAATTTTGGAACCAATTCTACTAATTTTCATGCTAGAGAAGAGAAGAACAACTCGATCATTGATAGTGGATTCTCAAATCACATGAAAGGTGATAAGAGTAAGTTTGTTAAGATTGAGAATTTTGAAGGAGGTTTAGTTAAGTTTGGTGATGATACATCTACTAAGATATGTGGAAAAGGTTCAATCAGTTTTGATGGCAAGCATAATATAGATGGTGTTCTTTATGTTAAGGGTCTACAACGTAACCTTTTGAGTGTAGGACAAATGTGTAGCAAAGGATATAATATTCTGTTTCAGTACAATGGTTGTAAGATTAGAAAAGCTCTAGAACTATGGTTGCAACAGGAAGAAGGATAGATGGAAATGCTTATCAACTTAAGGGTACAAATGGACAATGATTTATGACTCAAATTAATGAAAGTTGGCTATGGAATAGAAGAATGTGTCACATCAATTTTGATATCCTAGTGAGGGTCAATTCAAATCAAAGTGTGAGAGATCTGTCGAAGATTACAAATCCTATCAATGTTGTCTACAAGGAATGTCAGATTAGGAATCAAAGCTAGAAAGAGACTCAAAGTCAAAGAATAATCTACTACCAGTCCTTTGGATTTGGTGCATATAGATCTTTGTGGACCTACCAAAATCATAAGTTTTCAAGGTGACGGGTATTTCATGCTATTAATTGATGATTATTCTAGAATGACTTGGGTTACTTTTCTCAAAGAAAAATTAGAAACTTTAGATAAGTTTAAGGCATTCAAAGCTATGGTTGAGAATAAATTGAATATGAAAATTAAATGTTTATGTGACAGTGGTGGAGATTTCACCTCTAACGAGTTTAATAATTTATGTGAAGATCATGGAATAAAGAGGCATTTGTCAGATCTTAGGACTCCTCAGCAAAATGGAGTTGTGGAAAGAAAGAGTAGGATTGTTCAAGAAGTGGCAAGGACAATGATGAAGGAAGAAAATATACCAGATGTCTAATTAAGAGAAGCAATTCATACTGCAGTATATATATACTTAATAGAGCACAAGCAATGACAAAAATTTCAAAGACTCCCTATGAGTTGTGGTATGGAAGAACCCCTACTATAAAATATTTTAGAGTATTTGGAAGAAAATGCTATATTAAGAGAGATGGAGATGGTATATATGAGTGATGAATTGATGGGAGAAGTGTGCAATGCAAAGTGTTGAGATGTGAAGTGCGGAAGTGTGAAATGTTGTGTGAGATTTAATGCCTAAGACTACTAGAAGTAGTGAGAAGGTGTCTACATTACAAAGAGAGTGTGAATGTTCTGGTGAAACAGTGGTGGAAATTTTCTATTGCTCTAAGATGGATTTCTCATTGTAATAATCTTCTTTCTTCTTATTTCTAATCTTACAGTGATCCCTTCTTTTCTCTTTGGGTAGTGAGCCCTCCAACAGTGGGCCTATTGTATTTGGTCTTGCAATTACTTTATATTTTGAGCTAATCCTCACCGTGGTTTTTCCCTTCTTGGGTTTTCCGCATAAATCTAGTGTTCTCATGTGTTTGGATGTGTTTGCATTACTGTTTCTCATGTTTACATTATGCTAATACATGATAAGGGTTTAATAGTTGTTAAGGGTTTATGTAATAATGTAGATCTGAATGTTAATGAGGGTTTTGATGTTTTAATGTACAAGTGATTCACCCCCCAGGCTCTCAGTTGTCTTGTGCATTCAACAATTGGTATCAGAGCAAGGTTTCTTAGAAGAAATCTTAGCCGCTTGAGGTAGATATGGTATGACACAAAAGAAGGAGGCTCCTTTGTCTGATGGATCTGATTATGCATTCTGGAAGATGAGGATGGAAGGTTTCCTCATTTCTTTAGGGTTTAGAATTTGGAAAACTATTGAAATTAGATATACAATGCCTGCAAATGGTATGACTATTGATGATGAGATCCAGGCATATGAAAACAATGGAAAGGCAAGGTATGCTCTTTTGAGTGGTCTTTCTAATTCAAAACTTGTGAAAGTTATGGGTCTAAAAATTGTTGGTGAAATCCGGAAAAATCTAGAAAGTATCTATGAAGGAGATGATAAGATCAAGCAAGAAAATATGAAAAATTTGAAGATCAAGTTTGAAAACCTAAGGATGATAGCAGATGAAGATATTAAAAGCTACATGCATAGAGCGGATGAAGTTTTCAATCCTATCAAAGGTCTTGGTGGAAATCTAGATGAAGATGCGGTGGTAAAAAAGGTACAAAGAACCCTTACTAAATCTTATAGTCACAAGGTTTATACAATTGAAGAAGTTCAGAATTTAAATAATTATTCTAGAGATAAGTTGTTTGGTGCATTGACTACTTTTGAATTAAGAGAGTTTGGTCCAATTGATGTAAAAAAGGAGACCACTTTTAGAGTTGGCAAAGTAGATAAGAATGAGGAATCAGACCAGGATGATGTTAATGATGTAGAAGTAAATTTTGTGAGAAAATTTAAAAAGGGCGCTGGAAAATACAAAGGTAAGTTACCTTTCAAATGCTTTAACTATGGAAATATTGGGCATTATGCTTCAAGATGTCTTGCCAAAGCTTCAAAAGATAGACCTAAGGAGAATAAAGGTAAATCAATTAAGAGAAGTTATTATGTTAAGGAAGATGCTAGTATATCTGATGATGAATAGATGATTATCTAGATGATGAAGATGATGAATGTTTTTTCATGGTTCTAAAGGTTGGAACTAATTATGCTAACTCTAAGAGATGTGTGAAGGAAAGTGCTCTGAAAGTAGGTCACAACATTGAAGGAGCAATGGTGATTGCTTTTCATGCTAAAGAAGAGAAGAACAATTGGATCATTGATAGTGGATGCTCAAATCACATGACAGTTGATAAGAGTAAGTTTGTTAAGATTGAGAAATTTGAAGGAGGTTTAGTTAAGTTTAGTGATGATACATCTGCTAAGATATAAAAGGTTCAATCAGTTTTGATGGCAAGCATAATACAATTGACGTTCTTTATGTTAAGGGTCTACATTGTAACCTTTTGAGTGTAGGACAAATGTGTAGCAAAGGATATAATCTTGTGTTTCAAGATAATGGTTGTGAGATTAGAAAAGGCTCCAAAAGTGTGGTTGCACCAAGAAGAAGTATACATGAAAATGTTTATCAATTTAAGGGTACAAATGGTCAATGCTTTATGACTTAGATTAAAGAAAGTTGGCTATGACATAGAAGAATATGTCACATCAATTTTGATAGCCTAGTGAGGATCAATTGAAATAAAGGTGTGAGAGATCTGCCAAAGATTACAAAGCCTATCAATGTTGTTTGCAAGGAATGTCAAATTGGGAAGCAAGCTAGAAAGAGTTTCAAAGTCAAAGAACAATCTACTACCAATCCTTTAGAGTTGGTACATACAAATATTTGTGGATCTACTAGAATTAGAAGTTTTCAAGGTGACAAGTATTTCATGATATTAATTGATGATTATTCTAGAATGTCTTGGGTTACATTTCTCAAAGAAAAATTAGAAGCTTTAGATAAGTTTAAGTAATTCAAAGCTATGGTTGAGAATGAAATGAATATGAAAATAAAATGTTTAAAATTTGACAGAGGTGGAGAGTTCACCTCTAATGAGTTTAATAATTTATGTGAAGATCATGAAATAAAGAGGCATTTGTTAGCTCCTAGGACTCCTCAATAGAATGGAGTTGGGGAAAGAAAGAATAGGATTGTTTAAGAAGCAGCAAGGAAAATGATGAAGGAATATAATCTATTGAATGTCTACTAGAGAGAAGCAATTCATATTGTAGTGTATATACTTAATAGAGCATAAGCAATGAAAAATAGTTCAAAGACTCCCTATGAGTTGTGGTATGGAAGAACCCCTATTGTAAAATATTTTAGAGTATTTGGAAGAAAATGCTATATCAAGAGAGATGAAGATGGTATATATGAGTGATGAATTGATGAGAGAAGTGTGTAATGTGAAGTATTGAGATGTGAAGTATGAAAGTGTGAAATTTAGTGTGAGTTTTAATGCCTAAGACTACTGAAAGTAGTGAGCGAAAGGTGTCTACATTCTACAAAGAGAGTGTGAATGTTCTGGCGAAGTAGTAGTGGAACTTTTCTATTGCTCTGAGATGGATTTCTCATTGTAAAAATCTTCTTTCATCTTCTTTCTAATTTGGAAATGAGCCATTGGTAGTGAGCCCTTCTTTTCTCTTTGGGAAGTGAGACCTCTGATAGTGGGTCTATTGTATTTGGTGTTGCAATTACTTTATATTATGAGCTAATCCTCATCGAGGTTTTTCCCTTCTTGGGTTTCCACGTAAATACAATGTTCTCATGTGTTTGGATGTGTTTGTATTACTGTTTCTCATGTTTACATTCTACTAATGCATGATAATGGTTTAATTATTGTTAAGGGTTTATGGACTAATGTAGATCTGAATGTTAATGAGGGTTTTGGTGTTTTAATGTACAATTGATTCACCCCCCCTCTAAATTGTCTTGTGCATTCAACAGTTGGTATCAAAGCAAGGTTCCTTAGAATAAATCTTAAGTGCTTGAGGTAGATATGGGATGGCACTCAAGAAGGAGGCTCCTTTGTTTGATGGATCTGATTATGCATTTTAGAAGATGAGGATGGAAGGTTTCCTTATTTCTCTAGGGTTTGGAGTTTGGAAAACTATTGAAACTAGATATACAATTCCTGCAAATGGTTCAAGTGCTAATGATGATATCAAGGCATATGAAAATAATGGCAAAGAAAGGTATTCTCTTTTGAGTGGTTTTTCTAATTCAAAACTTGTGAAAGTTATGGATCTTAAAACTGCTATTGAAATCTGGAAAAAGCTGGAAAGTATCTATGAAGGAGATGATAAGGTCAAGCAATCAAAGACACAAAATTTGAAGATCAAGTTTGAAAACCTAAGGATGACAAAAGATGAATATATTACAAGCTCCATGCATAGAGTAGATGAATTTTTCAATTCTATCAGAGGTCTTGGTGGAAATCTAGATGAAGATGAGGTGGTAAAGAAGGTACTAAGAACCCTTACTAAATATTATAGTCACAAGGTTTTTGCTATTGAAGAAGTTCAAAATTTAAATAATTATTCTAGAAATTAGTTGTTTGGTGCATTAACTACTTTTGAATTAAGAGAATCTGGTCCAAGTGATGTAAAAAAGGAGACTGCTTTTAAAGTTGGAAAAGTAGAGAAGAATGAGGAACCAAACCAAGATGATGTTAATGATGTAGAAGCAAATTTTGTGAGAATATTGAAAAATAGAACTAGAAAATACAAAGGTAACTTACCTTTCAAATGCTTTAACTTTGGAAATATTGGTAATTATGCTTCAATATGTCTTGCCAAAGCTTCAAAAGATAGACCTAAGGAGAATAAAGGTAAATCAATTAAGAGAAGTTATTATGTTAAGAAAGATGCCAGCATATATGATGACAAATATGATTATTCAAATGATGAAGATGATGAATGCTTGTTCATGGTTCTAAATGTTGGAACTAATTCTGCTAACTCTGAGATATGTATGAAGGAAAGTGCTCCAAAATCAAGTTGTAACTATGAAGGAGCAATGGTGATTTCTTTTCATGCTAGAGAAGAGAAGAACAACTAGATCATTGATAGTGGATGCTCAAATCACATGACAGTTGATAAAAGTAAGTTTGTTAAGCTTGAGAAGTTTGAAGGAGGTTTAGTTAAGTTTAGTGATGATACATCTACTAAGATATCTAGAAAAGGTTCAATCATTTTTTATGGCAAGCATAATACAAATGATGTTCTTTATGTTAAGGGTTTGCAGCATAAACTTTTGAGTGTAGGAAAAATGTGTAGAAAAGGATATAATCTTGTGTTTCAAGACAATAGTGTGAGATTAGAAAAGGCTCTGAAAGTGTGGTTGCAACAGGAAGAAGGATAGATGGAAATGTTTATCAACTTAAGGGTACAAATGGTTAATGCTTTATGACTTAGATTAATGAAAGTTGGTTATGACATAGAAGAATGTGTCACATCAATTTTGATAGCCTATTGAGGATCAGATTAAATCAAGGTGTGAGAGATCTACCAAAGATTACAAAGCCTATCAATGTTGTTTGCAAGAAATGTCAGATTGGGAAGCAAGCTAGAAAGAGTTTCAAAGTCAAAGAACAATATACTACTAGTCCTTTAGAGTTGGCGCATACAGATCTTTGTGGACCTACCAAAATTAGAATTTTTCAAGGTGATAGGTATTTCATGCTAATAATTGATGATTATTCTAGAATGTCTTGGGTTACTTTTCTCAAAGAAAAATCAAAAGCTTTAGATAAGTTTAAGGAATTCAAAGCTATGGTTGTTTATGAAATGAATATGAAAATAAAATTTTTAAGATCTAACAAAAGTGCAGAGTTCACCTCTAATGATTTTAATAATTTATGTGAAGATCATGGAATAAAGAGGCATTTTCAGCTCTTAGGACTCCTCAGTAGAATGGAGTTGTGGAAAGAAAGAATAGGACTATTCAAGAAGCAACAAGGAAAATGATGAAGGAAGCAAACTACTAGATGTCTACTAGAGAGAAGCAATTCATGCTACAGTGTATATACTTAACAAAGCACAAGAAAGGACAAATAGTTCAAAGACTTCCTATGAGTTGTGGTATAGAAGAACCCCTACTGTAAAATATTTCAGAGTATTTGGAAGCAAATGCTATATCATGAGAGATGAAGAAAACTTAGGAAAGTTTGATGCAATATCTAATGAAGAAATCTTTCTTGAATATTCTACAAGAAGCAAGGCTTACCGGTGCTATATAATAAGAGGCTGAAAAAGATTGTTGAAAGGGAAAGTGTCAAAGTGGATGAAGATTTACACAAAATTTCAATGATAATAGATGGATATGAATCAGATGAGTCCTCTTGTAGAGAAGAAGAGAAAGATGATGGTAAGGAAAAAGAAGTGTAGATTGAAGAGGAAGAAGCTCCTGAAAAGATCCCCAAGACCCCTAAGTATTTGCAAAAGAATCATTTAGAAGATCAAATCATTGGTGACAAGAGTAGAGATGTGTTGACAAGAAGAAAGTCTTCTATGATAGAAGAACAAGTAAACCTATGTTTAATTTCCAAAGTTGGACCCAAAACAATGATTGAGGCATGCAAAGATGAATTTTGGATCATGGCTATGGAGGAAGAACTGATGTAGATTGAGAAGAATTAGACTTGGGAACTTGTCCCAAGACCTACAAACAAGAATGTGATTGGAACTAAGTGGGTATTCTGGAACAAGCTGAATGAGAGTGGAGAAGTGGTAAGAAACAAGGCAAGACCTGTGTGTAAAGGCTACTCTCAAGTAGAAGGAATAGATTTTGAGGACACATTTTCTCTGGTGGCAAGAATGGAATCTATTAAGATGTTTTTGGCTTTTGCAACACACATAGTTTTCAAAGTATATCAAATGGATGTGAAGTCTGCATTCTTGAATGGTGAGTTGGAAGAAGAGGTTTATATTGAACAACCAAAAGGATTTCAGTGGTAAGATATTCCTGATATGGTCTATAGATTGAAGAAGGCATTATATGGACTGAAGAAAGCTCCTAGAGTTTGGTATGCAAGATTGGATAGGTACTTGTTGCAATAAGGATTCAATAAAGGTACCACATATATTAATCTTTATTTCAAAGTTGAAAAAGATCAAATATTGATTGTGGTTGTGTATGTTGATGGCATAATCTTTGGAGGTAATGAAGCAATGTGCAAGAGATTTGCAGAAAAGATGCAAAAAAGAGTTTGAGATGTCTATGTTTGGGGAGATGAATTTATTCCTTGGACTTCAAATCAATCAAAAAAAGAAAGGGTTATTCATATCATATTCCAAGTATGTCAAGGAAATGTCGAAGAAGTTTGGAATGGAAGACTTTAAACCAATATGTACTCCTATGGTTACTAGTTGAAAATTAAGAAATAATGATGAATCTCCTAAGGATGATTAGAGCAAGTACATATCAATGATTGGAGGACTGTGAGAGAGAGTTGTCTAGGCAGGGTGGGAGGGATAGAGGGAGGGAGATACCTAAAAGAGAGAGTTATCTAGGTAGGGTGCTCGAGGGAGAGACCTCAGAGAGAGAAAGTTATCTAGGTAGGGTGGGAGGGAGAGACCTGAGAGAGAGGCTAAGTAGGATGGATAGAGGGATTGCGAGACCTAAGAGAGAGAGGGAGTTATCTAGGTAGGGTGGGAGGGTTGGAGGGAGTTATCTAGGTAGGGTTGGAGGGAGAGACTTGAGAGAGAGATTTATTTAGGTAGGGTAGGAGTGAGAGACCTAAGAGAGAGAGGTGGTTGGGAGGGAGAGAGGGAGGGGGAGACTTGAGAGAGAGGGGGGTGGGAGGGATAGAGGGAGGGAGAGACTAGAGAGAGAGAGTTATCTAGTTAGGGTGGGAGGGAGAGACCTGAGAGAGAGAGGGGGGGTTGGAGGGATAGAGGGAGGGAGAATCCTAAGAGAGAGAGAGGGAGGCAAGGAGGGATATAGAGAGAGGGAGGGAGGGATAGATAGATAGGGAGGGAGAGGGAGGGTGGGATAGAGGGAGGGAGGGAGGGAGAGACCTAAGTGCAAGAAGGGGATGGGAGGGATAGAGGGAGAGACTTGAGAGAGAGAGAGAGGAGGGAGAGGGTGGTAGGGAGAGACCAGTGAGAGAGAGATAGAGAGAGAGAGAGAGAATTATCTAGTTAGGGTGGGAGGGAGAGACTTGAGAGAGAGGGGGGTTGGAGGGATAGAGGGAGGGAGCATCCTAAGAGTGAGAGGGAGGGAAGGAGGGATAAAGAGGGAGAGAGAAGGAGGGGGAATGCACATAAAAAGAGGGAGGGAGGGAGATAGATACCTAAGAGAGAGAGAGAGATGGGGTAGGAGGGATAGAGGGAGAGAGATACTTGAGAGAGGGAGGGACATAGAGAGAGGGAGGGAGGGACAAAGAGAGGGAGGGAGGGACATAGGGAGAGAGGGGTAGAGGGAGGGAGTGAGTGAGAGAGAGGGTGGGAGGGATAGAGGGAGGGAGAGACTTGAGGGAGAGATGGATGGACAAGTCTCTCCCTACCTCTATCCCTCTCACCCTCTCTCTCTCTTAGGTCTGTCCCTCCGTCTATCCCTCCCACCCTCCCTAGATAACTCTCTCTCTCTCTAACTCCATCTCTCTCTCTCTCTCTCTCAAGTCTCTCCCTTTATCCCTCTCACCCTCGCTCTCCCTCCCTCTCAAGTCTCTCCCTCCGTCTATCCCTCTCACCCTCTCTCACTCCCTCTCTCTCACTCACTCTATATATATTATAACGTAGTACATATAATATATATTATATATACATATATAGTATATAGTATATAATATATATTATATAATTTATATATTATATAGTATATAATATATTTAATATATAGTACATATTATATAATATATAATATATTTATTATATATTAATAATACATAATATTAGTTTTTATGTAATCTTTAGTTTTAAAAAAACTAAAGAAAACAAATATCTGTTATAAATGGATATCCATTTTTCTAGCATAAAGACATAACTCTCATGCCCTATACATGGAATTCATAATGAATATCCATTTAGAATAGATATAAGTTCAAAACAAATATTCATTTTTGGATACTATAGAAAAATAAAAATGGGACCATTTTGAGCATTCCAACGGTTCGCACATGCACTCTACTATATGAAAAACTATGAATTATGTCTAATAAGACAAAATTCTCTTTTTGGTACATTCTTTTACACAAATTTCAACATATCAATAATTTTTGTGCTCTTTTTTGTAGGTATAATGGGGAGCAATAGTCATTGTAAATGAAAAGGTAAGAGAAAACTCACAAAAAAGTAAATTGAAGCATACAGAGAAAAAATAGAGAAAATCATAGGAAGAGAAGACAAGGTATGTCAAATACTCAAGGTAAGGATTCTTCTCCACCCGTTAATGTTATTTCAAGTGGAGATGAAATATAATTTGAAAATGTTGAACATTATTGAATTTGGAAATGAAAATGTTGAAATTGATATTAAACATGTTGAAATTGGAAATAAGAATATTGAAAGATATTGAAAATGTTGAAATTGGAAATTAAAATATTGGAATTGATATTGAAAATGTTGATTTCACATTGATAATATTGAAAATGAAAACATTTATAACATTGAAAATGAAATATTTGAAACTTGTGTATCACCAAATTACATGAAAACGCAAGACCTTTGTGAGGAAGAAAGAGAAATTTCAAATCCAAAACATTCAAGAAGCCTAAAATGGTTACTTGAAATTGATGAGAACATAACTGAAAATCTTGAAGGAAAGAGGTCAATGCAAATTGTTTGGTTGTGGGCTTCAAAACTTTTCAATGAATACTTTAGCAATAAGACATTGACCGAACAATGCCAACTTTTCATACAATTGCTAAAGACACACAAAATGAGACATTTTCTAGAAAAATTGAAGATTCGTGTGAGCAAAAATTCGGAAAAAAATAATATTATTGTCAAAAATCTTGTTAATGCTCTCAATTATATTGGAAATACTAGTAAGGAAAGAGATAAGAGAGTTTCTCGTAGAGTAATCACAACCTCAGTAGTAAGCCATCATTTGAGAAAAGGCTTGTTTATTGAGGAAAACTTGTGTTGATTTATACCTAAATCAGAAAAAATTGTCTAGAGAACTCTCAAGAAGAGAAAGACTCGATATTCCTCTTCAAAATGATACATGGGATTTTAGTGGGAGGCTTCCACATGTTGATAAGAAGCTAACAGATAACATAAAGGATGAAATTCAACAATTTTGGCACTCTCAATCTAGAGTATCACCCAATGCAAATGATGTTTTAAAGTTAAGAAATGGCAATCAAGATTGCACATCGCATCCTAAACATTTCTTGGAATGTATCCAAACAATAAATTGTACAAACAATTTTGTGAAACACATCCAACTTTGCAAATCTCACAAAGGGATTTTGAATCTTGCAAGCCATTTTATTGTGTACCTCTTTATATTCATAATACATGTTATAAATACCATGTAGAGTTTTCAATGCATCGTGAACTATTATGCTATATTAATTCTACTATGCATACTAACAAAATATTGTAGGAGTGTGGTGCAATGCAACCTCCGAAGTCATCTAGGGGCTTGTTAGATTTATTTTTGTGTTTGAGGTGATGATTGCTTTTTTTTATAGAAATGATTGTTTAAATGCGAAGTGCTTGCAGTGTGGTGGTTTGCCAAAGTTTTTAACATGTTTTCATGAGGGAAGTGAACATGATTTTGGAAAGAAAATTCTTGAGAAAAAGAGATTTGAGATAGTGAAATACAATTTGAAGAGTGGAGGTGAAGGTTCCATATGTGAGTTGGTTACATGAGAGGTAAGTATTACTGATTTTATTTCTAATTTAAAAAAATCTTTTCTACAAGTATGCAAGGCATAGCCACGGGTCCCAATGGTTGGATCAACAATTCAAGATGTGTAAGGACTCTTTCCCAATTGGAATTATTATATCCATGGTCAATTTTGTAGAAAAGTACACATTGCAACCATAAAATGAGGTACAATCTCAATATTACAATTCTATTCAGATTGTTATTTTTGTCCACATCACATATAGACATGCCCCTGGTAGTACAAAAGAGGACAAGAAGATAATCAGGCAGTATCATTTTTATATGAGTGATGATATATCTCATTCCTCATAGTTTGTGCAACATTATTTTTAATTTTTTTTTGAGTTTTTTAGGAAAAAGATATTGCAATGGGTCAACATCTCATTTGGTTATATAATTACACGGGACAATTCAAGAATGCTCGTATGATTGATTGGTTGAGTAGAATGCATGTATAGAGGGGTGTACCTCATATTTGGAGTTTTTTTGAAGCTGGAAATGGAAAAGGGGAGCATGATGGAGAAAGTGCATGTGTGAAGAGAGCTCTAGTTAAGGAACAAATGGAGATTAGAGGTGGTGCAATATTCAATGATGCACGTTCTATTATTGATTGGTGTAGTTATACATTGTCACGAGGAGGGGCACTTGATTCAAAAATGTGTAGGTTCTTTTGGTTGGTTGATGATGGCACAGTGGGAGAGAAATCAAAATGTCATACAATTAGAGAATATTCAAAGATGCATTCATTTCGAAGCTTAGATGCAAGTGCATGGACCATATGGACACAAGAGTTTGCTTTTTTTTTTCTTTTTCTTTTTTTTTCAGAATTATATTCAGTGCGATTGGGATCAATGCGAGCCAAGTGAGTGGGTAGATACATGGATTCCATAGTATCTAACCCCTCTATATACAACACAATCCTCTTTAGAAGAATAAATGTAATGTTTGGTTGACTATGACCATCTTTCAGATCTTGTACAACCAAGACATGTCAATGCAGTTGTTGCACCACAAAGGAATGAAGAGGGATCAAACTATTGGTTGGAATGATGTCTATAGGGAAAGAAGAAGCAAACACAACCAATGACCGATGATGATTGGTTTATGTATCTTATAGGTTTAGGTGTTGTTGTTGGAACTTGGTTGCAAATGTATATGATTAAAAAGAATGGCATACTTGCATTTGAATAATATGAGAAACAAAAAACCATTCTCATGTATTCACACCTTATTAGAGCAAAAAATATTAAGTTATTGAGTCATAATGACAAACCAAGAACAAAGGAACTATGCACAGTTAGTAGTGTTGATCATGAAGCAATATTGAATACTTTGAAGGTAAGAGATGACCCTTTAGGAACACTTGAGTAGCAGATCGTTTTTTGTATGGGACATGTATGATATTGTTCATCTTATTTAGATTCATGTTATTTCTATGGGTTGGATTAAAAGTACATTTAAATTTGGCATAAAAATTAACTGTTATATAAAAATGTAGGTTTTTTGGGGAACAAAGGTATTTTTTCAAGCAACTCAGATAAAAAAATCCATTTTAGTTCATGTAGATCAATATATTTTCAAGGTATATTTGATTTGAGTGAATGTTCAATTCAAACTTTGTAGTTTATGTTTCTTATGCTCAAAAAATTATCTATATTTATATGTAGGTCGACTACACTCAGGTTTGGAGCACAACGAGGTTACAATTTCAATAAATCCACCATTGTTGAGTTTCAAATAGGTCTTGAAGATTGATTTTCTTAACAATTCACTTGTTTATATGTGTAGGTTTTTTTGAGAATAAAGATATATTTTTAAGCGATTCAAATCAATACATCCATGGTTGTGTTATGAGTACAATGAGGTAATGATGGTAGCGATTCAAAATTAGGTTGGAGTTTATGTGTCTTAACAATTCTTAACAAATGTAGGTCTTTTTGGTGGACAATACTATTGCATTGAAATTTTGCTTGAATATGCTGATAATACCAACAATCACTAATTAGTTTTTTTTAAGATTGCAAGTTTATACTGGAGGCATTTTTATGTAAGCTAATACTAATCCATACAAGGCAATGAAAACAGACCTACCCTAGCATTTACCTACCTACCTCAATGTGTCCACATTTCCCATTTGTCAAAATTACTAAATTTTTTACAATTTTTTCATTTTTTGCTCTTAGGGCTCATTAGAGACTACCCCAGAAAGAGCACCCCAAAACGAGTGGGTGACTCAAGGGAAATGAAAAGATACCTTCCCTAGTATTTACCTACCTACCTCAACTTTTCCATGCTGCCCATTTGTCAAAAATACTAAAAATTTAACAATTTTATATTTTTTGTTCTTACATCTCTTTCAAGACTACCCTAGATCAGCGCACTTTGGAATCGTGAGGGGAATTGAGCAACAAAAGGAGGCATTCCGTAGCATTTACATTCCCACCTTGATGTATTGGTAAACTTAGTTTCACTCTATGATGCACAAAACAAAAAAAAATGCTTCTTTCTATTTTTGCACTACTTTCCACTGACAATTTTTGCAAGAATACATTTGACATTGGAACACACATATAGTGTTGAGTTGACCAAAACTAAGATAGATTTATTTGAAGGGATTTGATATCAACCTATAAGTCTAGACAAAGAATTCCTATGCACCACAAGCTTCGAGAACAACTTCATCATAGTTTGACAATTTTTGGATTTTAGGGCTCTTTAGAGACCACCCCGAAAAGAGCACCCCATAATGATTGGGTGACTTGGGAAATGAAAATATACCTTCCCTAGTATTTACCTACCTACCTCGACATGTCCATGTTTCCCATTTGTCAAAAATACTAATTTTTTAATAGTTTTTGCATTTTTGGTTCTTAGGGCTCCCTAGAGACTACCCAAAAAGAGCACCCCATAATGATTGGGTGACTTGGGAAACAAAAAGAGATATTCTCTAGTATTTAATTTACTACCTCAACTTCTCCATGCTGCCTATTTGTCAAAAATATTGAAAATTTAACAATTTTTCATTTTTTGTTCTTACATCTCTTTCAAGACTACCTAAGATTAGTGCACTTCAGAATCACGAGGGGAATTGGGCAATAAAAGGAGGTCTTATGTATCATTTCCCTACCCAACTTGATGTGTTGGTATACTTGGCTTCGCTCCATGATTCACAAAACAAAAAATGCTTCTTTCCATTTTACATTGCTTTCCACTGACAATTTTTGCAAGAATGCATTTGACACTGAAACACACAAAGGCATTGAGTTGACCAAAATTGAGAGAGGTTGGCTTGAAGGGATTTGATATCCAGTTGTAGGCATATACAAATCATTCCTACATGCCATGAGCTCCTATAATGACTTTGTCATAGTTTGATAATTTTTGGCTTTTAGGGCTCTTTAGAGACTACCCCAAAAAGAGCACCCCAGAATGATTGGGTGACTTGGGAAATGAAAAGATACCTTCCTTAGTATTTACCTACCTACCTCAACATTTCCATGCTTCCCATTTGTCAAAAATACTAAATTTTTTATGATTTTTTCATTTTTTGCTCTTAGGGCTCCTTAGAGACTACCCTAGAAAGAGCACCCCAGAATGATTAGGTGACTTGGGAAAAAAAAAGAGACCTTCCCTAGTATTTAATTTCCTACCTCAACTTTTCCACACTGCCCATTTTTGAAAAATATTGAAAATTTAATAATTTTGCATTTTTTGCTCTTACATCTCTTTCAAGACTACCTCAGATTAGTGCACTCTGGAGTCATGGGGGGACTTGGGCAATAAAAGGAGGCCTTCTATAAAATTTAATTACCCACCTTGATATGTTGGTATACTTGGTTTCACTCCTTGATTCACAAAACGAAAAAATGCTTCTTTCCATTTTGGCATTGCTTTCCACTGACAATTTTTACAAGAATGCATTTGACACTAGAACACGCAAAGGTGTTGAGTTGACCAAAACTGAGAGAGGTTGGTTTGAAGGGATTCGATATCCACCTATAGGTCTAGACAAATCATTCCCACATGCCATGAGCACCCAAAACGACTTCGTCATAGTTTGACAATTTTTGGCTTTTAAGGCTCTTAAGAGACTACCTCGTAAAGAGCACCCCACAATAATTGGGTGACTTGAGAAACATAAATAGACCTTCCCTAGTATTTACCTTCCTACCTTGACATGTCCATGCTACCCATTTGTCAAAAATACTAATTTTTTGACAAGAGCACCCCAAAACGATCAGGTGACTTGGGCAATGAAAAGAGACCTTCACTAGTATTTACTTGCCTACCTCAACATGTCCATGCTGCCCACTTGTCAAAAATACTAATTTTTTTACAATTTTCATACTTTTTGCTCTTAGGGCTCTTTAGAGACTACCCTGATGGCTTGGGAAACAAAAAGAGACCTTACCTAGTATTTACCTTCCTACCTCAACTTTTCCACATTACCTATTTGTCAAAAAAATAAAAATTTAACAATTTTGCTTTTTTTGCTCTTACATCTCTTTCAAGACTACCCTAGATTAGTGCACTCCAGAATCACGGGGGGACTTGGGAAATAAAAGGAGGCCTTCCATAGTGTTTACTTGCCACCTTGATGTGTTGGTAGACTTGGTTTTGCTCCATGATGCACAAAACAAAAAATGCTTCTTTCTATTTTTACATTGATTTCCATTGATAATTTTGCAAGAATGCATTTGAAATTGGAACACACAAATAGTGTTGAATTGACCAAAACCGAGAGAGGTTGGTTTGAAGGAATTCAATATCCACCTGTAGGTCTAGAAAAATAATTCTTGCATGCCACAAGCTCCCAGAATCACTTCGTCATAGTTTGACAATTTTTGGCTTTTAGGGCTCTTTAAAGACTACCTCAGAAAGAGCACCCCAAAATAATTGGGTGACTTGGGCAACAAAAAGAAACCTTCCCTAGTATTTACCTGCCTACTTTGATGAGTCTACATTTCCCATTTATCAAAATTAGTAAAAAGTTTACAATTTTTGCATTTTCCAATATTCATGTTTAATTTTAACCATTGTCAAGAGTCAAACACAGGTTTGATTTTATGTTTCTTAACACTTCTTAACAACTGTAGATATTTTTGGTGGAAAATACTATTGCATCAAGAAGCGATTCAAAACAAAATTTATACCATTTTCCTTCAAAATTGAGGACACAATCAATGCAATTCATAAGGAGGTATCTTCTTCATATATACTTTTATCTCTTGATTGATAATCTTGCATTTGATTTCAAAGAATGATTAGTTGACTTTTTTGTTCATGTTGCTTATAATCCATGATTTTATAATATTTATATGCAGAATTTTCTCAACACAATCTTTGAGTAGGACATGAGGTTCGATGGCAATGCATCCGACATTGGAGTTCATGTTGCTTTCATTGTTCAATTACTTTTACTTAGTGTTCTTTCTATTTTTTTAATATATTTTTTATAATATTGCAATGCAGGTGTCTTTGAGAGTAGCAATAATTTAAGATGTATGTTGTAGAGTGAGGATATCAGGGACACATATTAGTTTTGTATCTAGGATAGCTCGATAGCAAGATGCATTGATATATTTGCACATGAGGACATTGATAAAATTATATGGACATTATTGGTTGTATTGATGATTATGGTGGTTAAAAGATGTATTTGTACGTGAGGACATGAAAAATATGATATATGAGCATTATTGGTTATATTGATAGTAGAATGTATATAAAATATGATGATTATGAATGCCATGTGCATGTTGAAAAATGTCACATGTATGTGTAATCATGATTAAGTGTGTCAAACATATGTAAATAATGATTATTATGATGAAAAGATGCATAGAATAACAAATATTATGCATATGCACCTACTTATGTATGTTCACGAATGCCACGTGTATATATATTTTCATATCAAAATCACTCACACATACTTACATTAGTTCATGTTGGCACCTACTTAATAGTCAAGCAATGGCGAATATTTTGGACTTGTCTATGAATGAACTCTTCAATGTAATGTATGTGAACCTTAAAGTGTGTGGTTCACTTATGATGGAATAGGTTAGACTAGATTAATGTAGCACTCTTGTTGTTACAAAATATAATAGATGGCCTACATAATTGGATACTAAACTTAGTAAGAAAATTTTGAAGAAAAAGAGACAATAGCAATGGAATTTATAGAACCTTGATACTTAGCTTCTTTGGAAGAAAGATAATGACACTTTGCATCCTATTTGGCCAACATATACCTAACTAGAAGTTAACGAGAAACTATAATTAGAAGTAGACTTACAATCAAGTAAATCAATTGGCCCATCAAAATTAGTGTACCTAATCAAATCAATATCAACCCCTGTTGCATAGAGAATCCGAAAACTATGAGTTCCTTGAGTATAGTTGAGGAACTAGTAGTTTTCCTTCTATTTTGGTTCATGAGGTTTTGATATAACTAGAGACCATGCCAATAACATATGAAATGCTAAGCCTAGAGGGAATCCAATAATTGAGGTTGCCAATAATATATGAATATATAGTAGCATCAACTAATGGTGAATCTAAGATCTCACCTAAATTTTTAATTTGGATAGAAAGGGAGTTAGAGTAGGTTTGCAATTGGTCATATGTAATTGTGAGAGAAAATCAAGTATATTTTTGGACTATACAAAGTAGATCTTGGATGTAAAGTGATAAAGCTTAACCCCACAAAAATTTATCATATATAACAATTTTCACTATCACAATTGAGGATGAAGAACTCATTGTGATCAATAAGTCATCAACATACAAAACTAGGAATATGAGAGACTCATCCTATTACAAGGTGTAAATTTTTAGATTATAATGACATCAAGTGAATTCAACTAAGAGAAATAAACATTTCATCTTGGCATGCCAAATCATGTTTATAGTTACAGGGAAATAATCCTTTTAATTGTAAAAGAAAAACAAAACATACACCTAACTAGCCCATCTCACACTTTGGTACCAAGCCAACTTTGCACAAATGTTCACAATTTACTGTTACATTTTTTGTATAAAAGGATGCATTTGTAGTCATTTTGATAGTGGTACAACATTGAAAATTCTTGTAATTTATCCATTCACATCTATACCTAGGAACATAAGCATCAATGTTATGATTGATAACATTAGAAAAATGGTCATAAAATTTGGTGAAGTTTCCCAAGGCAACCAAATTTAACACTAGCATAGATGGATTACCAATTGTAATTCATAAGTTCTATTAAAGTGAAATTTCATGAATCTATAACATATTATTGATCATAACTTAACCATTCTAAACTTATTATACATTCTAACTTTAAGTTTCAAAGTAGAAAGATGTGCACACAAGGAACATATTAGATTGAATATCAATTTTTATATATAAAATTGTGGAATAATTGTGTATGTGCATATACAAATTTGTCATATATGCTAACTCAAAACAATTTTTACAAAATGTGGCATATGCCATCTCAAGATCTATATACTTGATATACATGCTATGTATCAATCCCTAAATGTATCAATCTATAGAAAATCCTAATCTTGTGCTAGATCATCAAAATCGAGCCTCCTCAAAGTACTTGGTGGTTTTGAAGTTGCTTGCACAATAACAATTCAAACCAAAAATTAGATTAATTTTTGTCAATGGTTGACAAGTTAGACTACTAAATAGAAACTTATATTCTATAATTTAGAATTGTCAAATTAACATCAAAATCACTATATTAAACTATAATATATCTAAAATGGAATTCTTGATTACCTCAAGTCTTGCTCTTTTTTCTACAAGACATTTTACATATGATTGTACCATAGGATGATTAGGAGTCCTAACGTATTGAAATGGTTGAGGATTCATCACATTGCTAAATCGAGCAAAGTACTATAGCAAGTAAAATAAAATTGATATAAATTAATATACAATTGTTGACAAATAATCATAAACTAAACATATATCTACTCCTATCTAAACATATATATCTCCAATATAAAATAAACACATACCTCCTGTAGTGCTTATTCACTTGTTGTAGAAGGGCTCATGATGGATGAACCAACTAAGATATTTTCCTACATAAAAATGACAAGAATGTAAGACTATAAATGCACATGTGCATATAATCATAATGTTGAGAATATAAAAAAATACCTATTGTGATGCTTCTTCCAATGTATTAGAAGTAGTCATCATGGATGTAAAACCAATGAGTTGTTGCATAAAAATACAACAATACATAAGACTATCAATCTATGTACATGTATAATCATAATAGATTTTAAAAATTAACATCTAAATCACAATTTAAACGATATGCATATACAATAAAAAAATTGTGAACATGTATGTGCAAAAAAGTATACCACATAGTTACTCTCTAGGCCAAATGAAATGGTCGTAAGTGTACCATCTTGGACCTGTGTCATTTGATCCTCCATCATCAACTATTAAATTCAACACATAAATATACATTAACTTACTAATATCTCTTATAAAATATTAATTTAAGATAAAATGCACTATGAAATTACTTTATGTCTTATCGTTACATCCTCCTCATTTCTAGCACCTGATGACTATCCAAGATATGCTTCGGCCTTTGCTCTCTCATCTCCTACATCTGACATATGATGGACCTCATAGTCGGATGTGTCCATCAGAGCCTCATTAGACTATGCAAGAGGACCTAGACATATGTGGTTACACATAGTGCATTGATGGGGCACACAAATATGTGGAAGAGGAGGGTATACCAATAGCAGTTGAACCAATAGGTGTATCACTGTCATGCGACTATGCAAACTGTGAGCTATGTGTGATCAAATGGCTAGTCAAAGTGTGTATGACCAAGATACTCTAATGTGTTGCATCTGCAACAATATTTGGGTAAGGTATTGGAGGTGGGGGAGCAATAGGAGAAGGGGGAATAACTAGGTTTACTCAACTTTCCCTGAGTCTATCTTGAGGAATTCCTCTACCCACACCTTGCAAATTCTGCATATCAAAGTAGTTGACATGCTTACCCATGAAAAATTCAACATATAATTTTCAAAGAAAATATTGTGGGACATCAAGATTGTTGTTGGGTGGTTTATCAAAAACCATCCACCAACGACCCCAAAAATTATCTAGGATACCTTGATTTGTGCACCATTTAATTGAATATTTTGGCTTGTGCACATCAACGGGTTATCTAGTTTTAGGATTGATGAAATGTTGTGCTAATCGGGCTTTGGAAATGTCAAGTTCCCTCACCTGATCATATATACAATAAGCCATCAACATATTGTTTCCTCTTGGCTTCTCACCACTCTAGAAATAATATTTTTGTTGGTGAGAGTTTCAACATTGGAAATTACTGACTCTAAAGTGGTTTTCATTGCAAACAAGTGAGGGTGCCTATCGTATAATTGGAAAATGTTTCTCAATTCAGTTAAATTGTCATGGATTAAGTCATAGATAGAAGGCGAGTTTTGTAAGGGAGGATTTGGTGGTGGAGGAGATTTGACTAAGGAGTTGGATGGAATGAAGGACCACATATAAACGTTGCAAGAGCAATGTGGGGAAAAAGTAAGAGACTATATTAGTATTGCCCCCTCAGATTTGGCAATCTGAGGGAATGGATTAAGATAGAAACAATGCCAATTTTGGATAATATTAAAGCATCTCTAAAAGAGGAATTGATTAAAAGGAGAATAATCATCATAGAAGAAGAAGATGAGATCATATGGTGTGGGGCCAAGTCAGACGGATATTCGGTTAGACTTGGATACCAAATTCAAAAGGCAACAAGAAATAATGAACTTTGTCCAAGCAAACTATGTTGGCACCTGACTGTGTTGCCAAAATTTGGGGCATTCCTTTGAATGAAAATACATAAAGGCATTTTGACAGCTGATAAACTAATGTCTATTGGAATCCAGGGCCCAAACAAATGTACCCTATGCTACAAAGATTGTGAAATGGCCAATCATCTTTTATTGGAATGCAGATATGCTAGAAGGTGTTGGGACTGGATTCAAGAGGCTCTTGGGTGGTCAAGTGTAAGACAAAATGATTTAAAAGAATGGTTATTTTTCTGGCCAAAGGGAAGGAATGAAACACTGTGGTCAAATGTATGGATTAATGCACCATGGATGGTAGTTTGGCGCATCTGGAAAGAGAGAAATAGGAGAATATTTCAAGAGAAAAGTATGGATGTTGAAAGACTGACACATAAAATAGAGGAAGGATTGTATGAACTATTTAATGCTAAATCTAGGATCAAATCAAATGCTAAGTTCACTAAATGGGATGAAGATATTAAGAGAAAGTGGGAAAAGTTGAAAAGGCCAAAAAGACAAATGAAGAACAAGGCAGATAAAAGGAAAGGGGCACATTGGGTGTGTCTAGGAAAAAATAGACTAAAACTATATTTTGATGGATCTGCAAAAGGGAATCCAGGCCCAACAGGGGCTGGATGCATTATCAGGGATAATAAAGACTCTTGCAAATGGGAAATTTCAAGAAAAATCAACAATGCAACCAATAATGAGGCAGAAATGGAAGCATTGGCTCTTGGCCTGTGGCTATGCAAAGAAAAACGAATCAAGCAGATAGATGTGGAAGGGGATTCATTGTTGTGTATACAGGCAATAAGAAAGAAAGATACCCCTAATTGGAAGCTAAAAAAATGGGTCCAAACAATATGAGACCTGCTAGAACAATTTGAAGACTATTCCATAACACATGTTTACAGAGAAGCCAATGGGGTAGTTAACCTATTGGAAAACCAAGGAGTCAAGAAAAATAAAGATATGGATATCAGCAATGATTCGAATAATTGGGAAGGTCTAAAAGACCTACTAATAAAAGAATAATTGGCTAGTGAACCGACATGTAACTAAGAGGAGTTAGGTCCAACTTGGCGCATAACTAGACCTGATAAATAAATGAACCTAATTGATTAACATTAAATTAAATCCCATTCTAGATTTATAGTAGCCTATTTCATTAGAATACCTATAGAAACATAGCCCGATAATAGGGATACATAGTATAATGCTCATATTGAAACAAACATTAAAACCCTAAACTAAAAGACTTCAGACTTGACAATATGACTAGGATTAACATTCACCTTTATGAACTAGATGAGCCTCAAAACGTAGACCTTTTATCTAGATTTAATTCCTTGAAAAATTACCTTGCCACTAGGAAACATATTGAATTGAAACATGGAATTTGGCTATAGAAAATTTACAATAACACATTCACAACATTTTCAGGGTGCTTTAGAATCATCAAAACGAGACAAGGAGCACTATTAATAAACATTGTGAGCATATAAACCATTTCAAATGAAAATTAATTTCTTGAAAATGATGGATTTAAGATGGCCCTAATTAGTCTGGAAGTTATAGTTTAATTCAAAATTGGAAGCACATAATGAAAAGCCTCATACCCTAGTCTTGCATTTGCATTAATAGATAAACATCATAAGAAACAGAGACAAGGTAGTATGACAATTATAACTCAATAAGATATGCATCCAAGGTTTGTATTTTGTCCAACTACCAGTTCTTGAAAATGAGGTCCTAACTTTTCTAGTAATAACAAAATTCAAATTTGAAAACACATTTCGAGAAGCCTCATACCCTAGTCTTGCACTTGCATTAATAGATTAACATCATATGAAACAAAGACAAGGAAGCACTAAAATTATAATTCTATAAGATACTTCATATTAATATTATATAGAAGAAGTGTATCCAAGGTTTGTAATTTGTCCAACTATCATTCTGCTATCAAAACCTTAGCGATAGGTACATATTGATCATGATTATAATTGAATTATGTCAAAACATTACAACTGCTATTCATAATTAACCTAATTTTACTTTAAACTAGATGACCTAGCTACTTAGCATCTAAACTTGAAACCTGGACACTAGGGCACTACTAGTCTTCATCAAAATCCATGAATTGGGCAACCCATCAAAAATATTGGATTGGTGCATAATGGTATAACCTCTTTAAGAAATCATAGCCAACCTTAACACGGAAGCAGTGCATCCAATAAGCATTCTCGGTGAGGTCCATTATAAAGGGAAAAAACTCAACATTAGGATTTCAATGATGGGCTAAATCCCTAGAATGAACGAATGAAATATTTTAATAGCGTCCACGAGACCAAAGAAGCCTATGGGACCCAAGAGAGCAAGGAATACCCACTGACAAAGCCTAGACAAAATGGAGGCTCCGTTCGAGATTAACGTAGTGAATTTTGATGATGAAGTTTGCAATTTTGTCCAGTCTTGATTCTTCAAACAAGGTATTTAAATTGTCAACCTGCACCGTATCCCCATAGCTGGCCCAAATGTCTTTATATGCTAAGCATTCTATGATAAAGTGCCATTCTGTCTCCACCATACCCTTGTTACAGAAACGACATATTCTATTTTCCCACTCCTCTTTAGGAACCACCCACCTACCCGTTTCACACCTAAGATGATGTGAACTAGTTCGCAATTGAGCTATCAACATTTTTGTTTCCATTTGATATTCGCTCCTATATAGCCTTTCTTCATGGTCCTGAGGGATCCCTCTCTAAATGGTGCCACCTCAAGTACTTCATCTAGCCCCTCGAGCAAGCTAGTGTCGAAGATATCTTTGGTCAAAGTGGCCACCATTTGCTTTGAAACCCTAAGATCTAAAAGAGAGACCACAAAGCATAGAAGGGATAGTAGAATTAACCTATAGTGCTCTAGAAACCAAAAATCCTTACCCAAAATTAAACACAATGCTTTAAAAGTCGGTGGTACATAGCTATCATTCTTAAGTCGATCTTTCTGTAATCATACCCAAGTACAAGCTGTTATGGTGCTATAAAGGGAAATGGGTGTCTCCATGGTTTGATAATTCAATGAACGATACTTTTTGGCCATTGAACAAACACAATTAAAAAATAGGGTTTGGCTTGCAGGTACCTTCAAATCATCATCTGGTGAGGTGAAGGAGAGGAATGCAATGTCATTAATTGAAAGAATGCCATGGGAATACCACATGAAACAAACTGATATTGGTATAGGAAGGATGTCAACTCAGGCATCATAGGAAAGAGCATGGGAGAAGGCTCAGGAAGAAATGTCACCAAACACATTCAATAATCATTAGGAAAATGTCCATTTTAATTAGAAGCCAGTGTAGAGGAGAAAGTTAACTTAACATGTAAGGCGAATACTATGGTATTCAAAGGATTTAATGATTTTTTAAGCCATCCATTGATGGCAACACCATATAAAAATAAAAATAATATTAATATATTAATATATTATATTATAATATATTATAATTATATGTATGTATAATATTTATTTTTATAAGATTTCATTACCAAAATAGATATTTGTTTAGCTCCTAGTTCTTACCATGACAACATGCGCTTACCCGACCCTAGTAAAGAGTCAAAGTGAAATTTTACAAATTTTGGGGCAAATGAAAAACACCTTTTGTCATATATATAGCATTTGTGAGTTTAGATTGCACTTGAGCAGCTAAAATAGTTAAATTCAGCAATCTGTTGAAACGTGGAATGATTCTCAAGCCTGTGGGTTGCCTAAAACTGAGAATCAATCTCCAGAGAGGGCTTGTTCCCTGATGAAAACCTCCTAAAAACTAACTGACTTGGCTGGGAAAGAGATAGAAAGCTTGCTTGAATTGAAATTCTAAAGCTACGAGAGGTGATTGCACCTAAATGATAATGACTTGCAATTATGACTCACAATATATTTCTCAAAAACTCTAATCTGCACAACCTGATTCAATAATTTAATCACTTGAATGATTTAAACAGAGGCCTTGATCTAATGCAATATTGAGGGAAAAGGAGGTTTTCACGACAAAATTTATTAACCAATTAATAAGCACAGTGCATAACCAGTGAACTTAAACTAAATAGCATACAGATATGTGAAAAAGACAAAAAAAATCAGAGGTTTCAGAACTGAAACACAGTAATTCTTCGATCGAATTCTTCACAAAAACGATGCTCGAAATCTAGAAGGCAAACTTTAAAGTACTGAAACTCAAAGGAATCTTCTGCAATTACACACTTTGAACCTGTAAAAAACACTGCTATATTAATCTGAAAGCTGAGTTACAAGATGATCTTCTTTGCTGAAGGCAAAGGTAGAAAACAAGAACTGAATTGAAAAACAGTTAATTTTTTCAATATATACAAAAAACCTTTCCAAAAGGCACGCAAAAAGAACTGAAAGTCCAACTCCAAGAAAGGGTGATAATTCCAAAGCCAAATCCGAGCAGAAAAAAATATCTCTAAAAAGGAGGCCCAAAACCATGCAAAAATAAGTCCAATCAAGCTCAAACTCACTGCCAAGTCATAACTGATACATGCACTATTCCAACTGAACTGCAACTCCCTGAAAAAGTGGCTTAAAGCATGAAAAACTACCTCGTTTTTACCAATCCGCCCATGCAACTCTAAAGTCCACCTCAAAATATTCAATCTTCAGTTTAAGCAAATAGTTATAACTTAGCTTTATATAACATTTATTTATTTACATTTTAAAATACTAAATTAATTAAATGATTTATAAAATATCATTTAATTAATTAGCTACAAGATTTAATGCAAATAAACAAATGAAAATAATTCCTTTAGCAAAAATTGAATTTCCTCTTAAAGCTTCATACACTTCACTTAGCATATATTAAAGATATGCATTGTTTTATAAACATTATTGAAGATCACCATATTTTTGGTAATGATTAAATGTTTTACCAAAATATTCAAGACAAAAATTCCATCATTGATAAGGCCGACCACTTGTTAGGCGAGTTGACTTCAAAAACGTGACCATGGAGACAATTAAAAACAAAATGATTTATTGAAAATCATTTGCAAAAATATCAAAAAGAATTTAGGGTGAATGAATAAGGTAAAACATGAACCCTAAAATCATTATGTCTCTTGACTTTTGAAAAGCTTCTGGAGGAATTCGGCCGCCACTGCTCAAACCCTAGCCACGAACTTTCTTTTCTAGTATTTTTGCCATTGATGAACTTCGAATCTGGTCGTTTTTGGGCCGAACCTGCAATATATAATTTTTTTCTCAAAAACGTGGAGAGAATGGGGCACAATTTACTGTTCTAAATGATGTTCTTTCATTTTTGTGAGCTTTTCCTGCAAATCTGGGCACAAATCTTCATTTTCTTGGCCGTTTTTAGAAAATGATGTTTTTAGAAAAACGTTGGAAGGCACATGAGGCAAGATTTTTTCCTGATCTGAGTGATGCATTTTCGTTTTTTTGTGTATTGCTGCGAATTTTGGACGAATTTGCTTCTTTTCCTAGCCGCCATGATCATTCTTTAGCTTCAAACTTGCTGGAGACTCTTCTAAATTCGAAAAAATGAAGATCTTAATAGGTATTGATGCTTTTATGTGAATTTCTGAAAGTTTGGTTATTTCTTGAAGCCGCTATTGAATATCTAGAAGTATTTTTTGGAAACAAAGAATAAGCTTGCTTAAAAAGAACTCGAATCTGTGTCTTTCTTCATTTTTCTGCAATAACTTCACTTTGCAAGCTCGAACTTGACATCTTTTGAAGTATTTTCTTTTAAAAAAAAGAATAAACCTGCTCTTTTCTTTTGGATCCGCAAAATATAACATTTTGAACTCATAATAGATGAAAAACTTCAATTTTTCTGTGTATTACAGCCACGTTTTTTCAAATCTGGGCATTTTTCTCACAACAGAAATCTGATTTCTATTTTAAATCTGCAAAAACTTCACTTTCAAGCTGCGCCATGAACATCTTCTTGAGATCTTTGCAAAAATATTTCATTTTGAAGCTACAACAGATAAAATATTTCATTTTTCTGTAGATGTAAATCTGGGTATTTTATAAATTTCATAGAGATCTAATTTTTGTTCATAAACAGCAAGCTTTTATCTGATTTGTTAACCCCTTCAGTTGTTCTACTGAGTGTGATTCTTTCTCACTGTATTTAAATTTCATGGGCTGCATTTTCTGATTTAATGGCATGATGGATTCAAAAATCTGAAGCTTTTATCCATGAAAACAAAAATCTGTTTTGTGCCTTTGTGACTTTCATGAATATGCATACCTTGTGAGCTCAAGACTAATGTCATGCTATCACTACTGTTCTTGACGAAAGAAGCTCCAAATGGCTGTTACTGCTGTCCTCCATAACACTGGAAACACTTTTCACTGTTTAATGACTTTGCTTCTCAGTTAATTGTATTTTGAGTTGATGAACATGAAAGCTTTTCCTTTCTGTTGTCTCTTGCACTTGAATGCATGATTACTACATGCTTTTGAAGCTATGAATACTTCAAATGCATGAATACTCTGTCTCTCTTGAATAAAAAGACGCTCTACACTTCATTTAGATGCAATGTAAAGGAAAATAAAGTAGAGCTGAACAAAAAATGAAAAAGATGAATGCAATATGCTGCTCTAAATATCTGTTATCAATATCCATGTGCTTCGAATGAAAATTATGAATACGTCCTTTTTGATATGCCGAGCTCAACCCTTGTGGGAGCCCGTTTTACTCCACATATCTGATTTTGAACACGATGAACTTGTTCCTGCACACTGAAACAAACATGTCAGCAAAATATAAGAAGCTGAAAGCTTCCATTGAATTACATTCCTTCTTTTCTGATTTTTTGCAATTATCTGATGAATGCTTGGTTTAACGCAAATTACATTTCTGTCTGTATTATAGGCGTAAGGCAGAAAGTAATTCACCATTGCTTAGAGTATAGCTCTAATACCATTTCCTTAACGATTTTGTAGGTACACGGAGCGATGAAGTGAGGCTACAGCTGCTTGGATGCACGACGGCTAGAAGCACCAACGAAAGTGATTCATCATTATAGGCAATGATGAATTGCTTCTCTCCTTTACTCTTATGTTATTTTCAGTTGTGTAGCTTGTGCATTCAAATTTTGTATTCATCTCTTGATTATCAGAAACAAACTCAGTTACTCTCGTGGCTTGTGCGAGATTCAACATTCCACAAAATGAATAAAAGCATCACTATGCAAATTTTCTCAATTTTCTGTTTTAAACGTTTGCACAATAAACTATGACTCATATGTAAGATGATCTCAATGATGATCAATGAACACTTAATCAGCAAAACATGAAAATTTTCTGTACCTATAAATGATGAACTTCATTGACTCTACCTGTTTGAGCTTGGAGTGAAAAAAGGTAACAATCACCACTTTTTGGACCCCCATGATCTTGCACAAACCCAACTAGTATTAGGGTTAGACCAACTTTGATATCTTGAAAGAATGGTATCAAAGTTAGATTAACTTTGATACCTTGAAAGACTAGTATCAAAGTTGAATTAACTGTGATACCTTGAAAAGATTAGTATCAAAGTTGGCCCAACTTTGATACCCCAAAAGAAGTGGTATTAGAGTTGACCTAACTCTTATACCTCATCCAAATTGGAGTTGACCCAACTTTGATATATTGAAAGGGGTTGTATTAAAGTTGACCTAAATTTGATACTTTGAAAGGGCATATGGGAGTTAGCCCAACTCAGATACCCTAAAAGGGACAGTATCAAAGTTTATCCAACATTGATACCCCAACACCTAGCTTGAAACCAAAACTATGAAAAATCTTTCTACTTAAATATCCCAAGTATATAAATTTAACTAAGACCAATGCTTTATACAAGCATAGAAAAAATAACAAAGTCACCAATACTATGTGTCCAAGCAACTTCAATACTTGACAAGCAGTCAAGGTTCAAGACTTCAATGAGGTATGAGGGTTTATGGAAACTTGATACTCTGAAAAGGTATTAGGGTTCTTAGAACTTTGATACTTTAATGAGATATCAATCAATAATTAAATTCCAACTTATTTACCCAACTATAGATACATGTACTAAGTTCATTCTTTTATAAGCATACCAAAGATAACAACAAGCACACAATTTATTTTCTAGAGATGCAATAATGATGAAAGGCATACCAAAAACATGCACACTTGAATCTAATACTAATATGTGGTAAAAGTAATAAAAATACCAACACCACTAATGTGGTTGGTTTACATTCCTTCCACACAAGAACTCTCAAAATAAAGGTATAGTTATAGAAGACTCAAATGTCCTAAATTATACATGTTACAACTTGATACTCGATAAATTACAATAAATGAAGATATGAGGCCTTCTTCCATCTTATGCATGATACAATTCCCTCTAGTTGATCTAAAATTTCCCCAATTGTGGTTACATACCACCTAACCATGTGGTATCCATAGGTTTACCCCATTATGCCAAAAGATAGTCATATAGGTAGAACACACACTCACACCAAACAAGGGTGTAACGTTTATACACATGCCACACATTTTAAGCTTAAAAAAAATCTAAACACAAATAAAAATAGGTATCATCCAATCACATACATGACTAGAGATGAGTCTCACATATAATACAAATTTTGATGATAGTAAGGACAAGGATCCTAGAGGAAGGAAATGAGTGTCATCTCAATAACACAAAGAGATGGCTTTGCAAAATTGAGTGTGTTCCCATTGTAAGGTTATGGGAGTATCCAATGACATCCACCACCCTACCCTATTTGTGGCATGTATTTAACAAGTCATACCAAGCCTATGAAAGTGTTCAAACTAAGTATGTTGTTGACTGATATATTGGTTCATTTTAACTATCCCATGAATTACTTTAGTTATCACTTGATTAATAACTCTACACCCATTACAACCTCCAAACCACTACTTTATTTCAAACAACATCTAGATCCACTCCTTCTTGCCTCTACACCTCAATATTAGGTTTATCATGCTCTAAATATCTAGTTGGGAATTACAAAAGAAGACAAACAACAAACCATTAGTTAGTCAAACATGCACAATAGCATTTCTCGATAATAAAATCTATCCTATTTTAATTTTTTTTTACAATAGAATAATATACATTTTAGAATTAAAAAAAAATAGTTACCAAAATGAATGCAAGGAGTTAATTTACAAATGTAGCCATATGCTAGTAACCATATAGCATGGCTAACATATGATGAGATAGTTCAAAATGAAGATAAAAAAGGAACATACTACTAGTTTGACACACACACAAATTAAATTTCTTCCTTTAAATCTTATTATAATTGGCCACACCTTCAATATTATCTCTTTCTATCCAAATTTCCCCAACTCTACCCTCTTGTGTGAGACCTTTGATGACTTATCTACTATGTCCTTGTTCTCTACCGACACCATAACTATCATCATCCCTTTCTTTTGTATTCAATTCATTCCTAATTGCTTATTCCTCCTTCCTTACAACATTTTTTTCCCAATTCATTTACCAAATAGAATTAATATGATTTGACTTAAGGCTAAAAACACATTTCTTAATTATGGGATAAATAAATAAATAATTTGACTTATACAAGACTGTTTAACTAATTATGAAAATTGCATATAATTTAAATATAACTTCAAATACAATATGAGCCATTTCCTTTTCTTATTCCTGATTGCATCATACAAAATTACCATTAAATATACTTTCATTGAATGTTACAAATAAATGTCATGAGGGAAAAAACAAACATAACCAAAACACACACATATATAATTAACCCACAACACAAATGCAATCCAAAATTTCCATAAATTTGAGTCTAGGTTTACATGGGGTATCATATGACACATCTTGTACTCGATCCAAGTATGATAGGGGTTAGAAAACACATTAAGCCCAATGTAACACATATCTTCAATATAACCATTGTTTAGAAAATAACCCAAAAGTACACATTCAAGTGGGGAGATAACCTTGTACCTACACATTCAATTCACATGTCAAGCAATTTTTATCCATATTTGTAAAATAAAACCACTCAATGGGGTACTTGACATCAAACGAATTATATAATAGTTGTGTTCCAATAAGAAAATATTTAACAATCAATTAAAATATACAATACTATGATCATTTAATAATCACATTCATAAATACAATACATATAAGAATTACAATAAAATGAAGCACTATGATAATCAAATAATAAAAAATTATAGCATCTAAAAAGTAAAATATAATAATTGGTAAACATCCAAAATACCAACACATTGGTAAAAGCATGCATCTATAAACATATATACGCATACATATCCATAGAGATAAAGAAAAATATAACATTGTCAAATTGACATGAAAGCATCACATGTATCCTATAGTAAACCCTCAAAATTTAGATGCCAAAACAAAGTAAGCAAGATAAAATACCTATAAGCGTTACAAAGGATGATTCAAAGGGATTATAAGATTTCATTAAGTGGTAATTTACTTGTCATTTTATATGTCATATTTTCTATACTAATGTTTATATTATTTAATTATATTAATAAGTGGAGCTACAATCCACTCTTTAGTTTAGTAGGTTAGATAAGTGAAAATGAGATGAATGATGATATTGGTTCTTTATCCTCCCAGTAGGCCAAGAGAGGTTGATTGTTCAATGAGACTTCATAGTTGATATACATAGATATTTTGTGTATGTCTATGGATTTGTAGACATAGATTTGTATTTTTGTGATATATATCATTGTATGCCTATATGAATTTGTCTATACATTCATTGTATGTCTATATGAAATTATATATCTAATGGGATTATATGGAATTTTCATGACATTATGTATGCCTTCACGGCCTTATTAAGATTATTATATATATATTTTGTATTTATTCATGACCTAAATAGTTTGAATAATTTAAACAATTTAAGACTTAATATTACTAATTTTTGAAAGTGACCATATATATTTTGAACTCACTTCAAAACTAAGACTGTTTTCATCGTTGATAGTGATCAAATATTTAATATAAGATGAAAAAATAAATCCTTGCTAGAATATATAATCTAATTCTTTTTTCTAGTAATCATATTTTGAAACTAAGGCCAAAGAGGAGAGAAACTAGCTAAAAACTAATAGGTTCTCTTCATTCACATTAAAAAAGTGAAAGCATGTCATGAATGGATTTATCTTCACACCATCATTACATACATCACTAATATTGCTCCTATTAAAATCTAACTAGTTAGAATTATTGCCTTCTTTCCTAATATTATTTTTTTATAAGAAAATATGTATGCAATTTATAGAAGATTATATATTTTTACTAAATTTTGACCGTGTATAATCTTTCAAACTATTAAGTTATTTCTATCATAATGCACTGCTTTAAATTGGGCCTCTTAAGAGACATCATTGGTCTAATATAGTTTGGAAGGATTCAGATGATTGGGTAATAAAACAATGCCTCTAGTAGCATATACTAGCCCAAACAAACATGCTAGAACTATTGGTTTATTGCTAGGAGGCGTGGTTCAGAAACTAGGGCTCTTAACACTCTAACATTGAAAAAACTGATATTTTCGTAATATTATATTTGTTTCCATTGCAATAATTTTTTTAGGAGTTGGGATAAATAGAGATAAATTTTTGTAGTTTGAACTAACACATAGCTATAGGCTTAGATATGGCATTCATAGGTTCCATAGATGCAAGAACTTTCTTGTTTAAGTTTGACACTTTTTTAATCTCTGGAGTCTTAAGAGACTTTGTTGGAACCATGTAGCTTGAAAGTATTAGGATTCATGAGAAACAAAATGATACATCTAGTAGAATTAACTTGAATAGCTACACATGTCAACATCATCGATTTGGTTCCATGAGGTGTAGAATAAACAATATTTCTCATTCTCATCCTTACACTAAATATTAAATCATTTTACAAAATAACATTTTTTATTAGTACAAGAAAATCATAAGGAATTAAAAAAAAGTAACATAATTTATTATAGATGGGCCCAACATATACATATAGGTGTAGAAAGAACATTTGTAGGTGTCACGGCTTGCAAGAATAGTCTCATCAAAGTTTTTCACTTTTGTAGCATATACTAGCCTAAGCTAATATATTTGCACAATTGATTTGGTGCCACAAGGTATGAAATAAAAATAACACTGTTAGCACCTGTACATTGAGGGAAATTGAAATATTTTACAACATTGCATTAGTTGGTAGTGTAAGAAAATTACCAAGAGCCGAGGAAAAGTGAGATAAAGTGAGATAGGTTCTTATAGATGCACAACTATAGGTGTCGATGAAATATTCATAGGTGTGCTTTTTGTGTGAATATTTGCATCAAATTTTAACCCTTTTTGGACCTAGGGATCTTACGAGACTTTATGTGATTTGTGTAACCTAGAAGGATTAAGACACATTGGTAGTGAAATGGCACCTCCAATAGCATTAAATAGAACACCTAGAAATGTTGGTATAGTATATATGGTTTTATGAGGTATAGAATAGAAATATCACTCATAACACCCTTGCACTTAATAAAATTGAAGCATTTTGCAAATAACATTGGTTTTTTATATAGGAAAATCATTAGGAGTTGAAAAAAATAAAGATATGTTATTGTAGATGGATTTAACATCTAGTAATAGGTGTAGAAAAAGTATTCATAGGTGTTAGTGTAAATATTGTCTTTATCCATCTAGTTAGGATATCACCTTTCTATGATTGACCTATTCACACTCATAGCTTAGTTTACTTAGGTTTCTTATGCTTTTGTATCACTTCATAGCATTGAGACATGTTTCCTCATCACTTGAGACACCTATTGCATGCACACTTTACACTTTCTCACACACTTGTCATGTGAGCTCACACGTGTTGCACATTTGGAAGGTTAGTCAATTGTTCTATCCTACCTTCTCACTTCATCTACCTTGCCTATATATGCAAGGTTTCCCATTGTAATTCACACTTTTCATTTGTATATTGAAAGACATACTATTTTGTTCATCATTTCACTTGTGAAAGGTTATCAATTTATGCTTTCTTATCTTGGCATTCCCCAACATGGTATCAGAGCCATGACAACACATTCCTTCCTACATCAAGGTGACTCCCACACATATCCCTATCACTGGAGCATCGTGAAGCCGAATAGGCATCACCATTATGTTCGAAAGACTCGAGAAACGAAAAATATCTTTCATTTCGTATATGTTAATAACTTTCAAATTTTTGTAATTTTTTATTCTCAAATACTTTGTTATATTGTACAAATCCGTATAGTACCAATCAAATCCGTATTGTATATAATTTTTTTTAAAAATAATTTTGTTTTTAAGTAGAGGGCTGAATTGCCGTCTGTCCATCTACCCATTTGGGTCAAAAATTGTAATTTTTTGCAAGAATTTTGGCCTATTCTATTAAAAAGACGTTAATTATGCACAGCTGGGCATTTAATGTGCAAATATTGTCATTTCCTATTTCTTATTGGGGGCAAAAAGGACTTGTATTTAATTTTTTAGATGCTCATTATTTTGTTGATAACCTTTAACTTGTGTGAGCTGTTGATGCACATTGTCTTTTTTAATTTTTGCCGTAAGCTAGAAAGGAAGATGTGTGAAGTCATTTTTGCGGGTATTGTCCTACGTAAAAAAGGAAAAGCAAAAGCTTAATACAGAACAAAGAGAAATATGTTGTTTCAGTATAGCTGTAAGCTGGTTATTATAAATGAATATATTGATATATTTGAAGCCAAGTTGTGTGCAGATTCTGGTCTCATAAACAGCTGTAGCTGTTCTATTTCTCTTGCTCTATTTTTTTTGTTTTGGGTTGTTCTGTTTATGCCCTGTTTTATCTGTGCAATTTCCTCTGCTCCTCCTTTAAAACTCACATATTCGGCCTATTTTGTAGGTGTTCGGTATGTTTGGAGGGTTTCACCATTGGCGACCTGCACAAACAACTTCCTTCTTGGCCGTTGGGTGTGGTCACCTTAAAATTATCTTTGTTGAAATCATCTTTGTAGACTATCTGTGTTTGCTGGTTCATGATTTACTGAGTATTTCTTTTAGGTTTCCATATTAAGGAGGTGCTCATCGCTGTTGTCCAACGACCTCATACACCATTGCCTTGAATCTATTCATTTGTACACTACATCGTGTTTCTAGGAAATGAGTTATTGGATTCAAATCAATGTCCTCTTTAGCTCAAACCTCATGCCATTCACCAATGCGTGGTTTTAGTCTGCAAATCAATCATATGATATTATTGTCGGCTTCAGGCAAATTCACTACTAACAATTCATCGCTAACAAATTCACTTCCAACAATTCATCATCATGACAAATTCATCTCGTAGAAAATTCACTGCCAACAATATGATATGAATTGTTGGTGGTGAATTTTCCACGAGATGAATTTGTCATGACAATGAATTGTTGATAGTAAATTTTCCTAAAGCCATCGCTGCCATTGCGCCTCTCCAGCTGCAACATAAGCGGCCCAATTGACATGGTTGTTCCTCCATTCATGGTCTTTAGTGCATGGGATTTTTCTGTTTAGTGGGCATCCACAAGGTCTATATGATTGCCATTTTGGAGCTTCATATCTCATAGACTTTGATGAGCTGCAACATTACGCCGACCCTAGGTACCCACTCACAACCTCGATAGAAGCTCTCGTAGTCACTATATCTCTTGGCCTGTGCAGAATCTTAGGCAAGAAAGGAGGTGACCAACACCATAAACATTAAGAAAGAATTCACTGAGTTTTTTGCGTGAAGTGGACAAGGTCGTATTTTATTCATCACTGCACACTCAATTGGTTGCCTACGTCCAAACCAACACCCTCTAGTTCTCATCAAACCATTTGTTTTACAAAGCAAAGGAGGCTGAATGATGGAATATAGCATGAGCTTGTGATTCCCATCGATGGAAATCTCCACCTTTCATGGTTGTTGTTACCTACACGGTACACATCATAGAGGTCGTGCCAATCAATAGGTGGCTCCATCAGCAAGCTTCTAGGTGCAGGTTTCTTATACTTGCATATCCCAACGACTCCTTCAAGCTTCACGCTAGCTCCTCTACACTGGTTATAGAATTGGTGGCATTTCGGCCAGCTCCACCTCCACGTCATTGGCATGTCGACCTGGTCAACCCCCTCCAATAGATCTCCACCCCACTCTCTCTTTTTTGGCATTATATATTTTTTAAATTATTTCTACCCATCAAATTTAAACCATCAAGTGCTTGTGAGAGGGAGTTTTTTTCATTTTGCAATAATTAGCAAAGAGGGAGTGGGATTTTGAAGTGTGAATAGTCAACGAAAAACTCTTTTCATGAGGAACACTTTAGCATCAATAAATTTTAGGTTTGGTGCTATTTTAATGCATTTTCCTATTTCAAAGTCATTATTGTAAGTGAATTTTGATGGGGATAACTTTCACCACGATTATTAAAATTTCACAATTTTTTTTTGATGTATATTAGAATTTTGTAAGGAATTCATTTTTAGTTATAGAACTTTTTAAGATTTGGATTTCCCATATTTTCAATTTTTTTAAAAATCACCATGCATTATAAACAGTTGATTTGACATTTAATCTTCACACAAGTTGTAATTCTCTTGCACATCTTCTAGGGGATTATGTTTTAGCACTAGTCATTCTAGGGGTCAATCCTACATTTCACATTGATTTTTTCATAATTAGACCATGTCTAGAAAATGTAAAATGAAGTACACATATTGTGGGAGCAATCAATATGTAGATGAATTTTGTCCTCCTATCTCACATCAAATTATTAACTTACTATTGGAGCTTGCAAAATCCAATCTCACTAAGCCATCTTGTGAGACATCATCATTTGGGGATGAAAAATGTAGTTGCATGGCTTGCATTGAGATATCATCTCCCACGTCACCTGTTGCTACATCTAAATCCAATGTTGATATCTCCATGGCTTCTAGTGGTTCTTTGCACTAGGACATTATTATCATCTTTTTAGATCCGCCACATTGAGATGCATATCTACCATACATCACATCTTTATTTATAAAATTCAGAATTATAGATTTAGATGACACCATTGAGTACATTTTTCTTCTCTATGATGTCAACTTCAATAAAGTTGCATCACCATTGCCATCTTTGGGTCTTGCTAGATTGGCTCACCTATATCAGCTTCTACCATGACAAATTGTGCATATATTCGTGAGTTTACCTATCTGATTCAGTCATCATCATCTGTAAAAGTACCAAATTCTCATCAGTCCAATTATCACCATACATCCATGGTCCCTGTTCCTAAATCATATATAGTACTTGATCCATCTTATTAGCATCTGTCACATGTTAGCATTGGCTTAGAGATATTTGAGCATCATTCAAAGGTATCATTGTCATCATTCCAGTCTTTGGATCATGTGCAAAATTTAGATACCTTTATTTTACTTCCTTCATATTCCTATTTGGAATGAGAAGTCATCTTACACACATTTGTGGTGTTGTTTCTTCCTAAGGGGAGGAATATTGTTCAATGATCATGGATAATCTTCAACATCTAGTGTCAAGAATCTACTAGCACTACATGTATCATTTTGTGGAGGACGCATGGTTTCTCTTCTCTTATAAGTTTTGGGAGGAAACATTTCTTCACATGGCATTCATTACTTCACATTTTTTGGGGGGATCACATAGGCATTCTCTCTTTTCTCTCCTATGGAGGGAACATTCTTATACTTATGTGATAGAACTAGTCCTTGGGGGGTCATCACGAGTCCTTCTATCTTCTTCACTTGTACATTTTATTTCATTGCATCATTTCTCTTTTGGAGAGGGTTTTTATATTTCCCACTAGGTTTTTCTTCTTTACTCCACTTTATGAGAAATTTGCACATGAGTACCTAACATGTCCTAGTAGTTGAGACTCATCATCATGCATACATTACTACCTAAGCTACACTTAAGGGAGGTGTTAGTGTAAATAGTGTATTTATCCATCTAGTTGGGATATCACCTTTCTATGATTGAGGTCTATTCACACTCATAGCTTAAGTTTACTTAGGATTCTTATGCTTTTGTCTCACTTCATAGAATTGAGACATGTGTCCTCATCACTTGAGACACCTATTGCATGTACACTTTACACTTGCTCACACACTTGTCAAGTGAGCTCACAAGTGTTTCACATTTGGAGGGTTAGTCAGTTGTTCTATCCTACCTTCTCACCTCACCTTCCTTGCCTATATATATAAGGTTTCTCATTGTATTTTATACTCTTCATTTGTATATTGATAGACATATTATTGTGTTGATTATTTCACTTGTGGAAGGTTATAAATTCATGCTTTCTGATCTTGTCATTCTCCAACAATAGGTACCATATTTTGAAAGAAAAATTATGTCAAAATTTAACCCTTTTTTGGTTTTAGGGCTCTTAAGAGACTTTGTCAAATTCGTGTAGCATAGAAGGATCAAGACATGTTGATAATGAAATGATACATCTAGTAGCATTTACCAAACCATATATGTGTTTTAGAACCATTATTTTAGTACCATGAGGTGAAAAATAAAAATATCACTTGTAGTATCCTTGCACTAAATGAAATTGAATCATTTTACATTGTATTCATTGCCAATGCAAGAAAATTGTTAGGAGTCGAGAAAAAAATGAGACGGGTTATCGTATATGGATTAAATATCTATATATAAGTGTAGACAATTTTTTTTTAGGTGTCATAATTTATGATAATATATTTTACAAAATTTGACAAATTTTTGATCTCAAGGATCTTAAGAGAGTTTTCTAGATCTATGTAGCTTAGAAGGATCAAGACATGCGGGTAGGAAAATGAAACAACCGATAACAACTATTAAATTTTGGTACCATCAATTTAGTTTTAAGAGGTATAAAAAAATATCACTCTTAGTGTGGTGCCTTAAACACAACCCACCCCATTTTTATTAAGGAAAAGGTGGGGGACCCCTTTTAGTTTCTTCTCTAGTGTCTCCTTTATGTCACCTTTCTTTCTTGTTCCTTTCCTTTTTGGATTTTTCCTTCCCCAACATGCACCATTTTTCTTAAGGTAAAGGTGGGAGCCCCCTTTTATTTTCTTCTCCTATGTCTCCTTTGTGTCCCCTTTCTTTCTTAAATTCCTTTCCTTTTTGGTTTTTCCTTCCCATTTTTCATTTGTTCCTTGGTTTGTTGAGTATGTTAACCTTTGTTGGAATTTCAAAGATGGTCATTTAGGAATACCTTTTGAGGTATCCCAAATCCTAATATACCTTTATTAGACTTTTGGAGTTTCTCTTCCTAGCATGCTTGTAGGACCATCCCCAAAACCTCCACATCAATGATATAATGTCACCCTAACCTACCCCTCTAGTTCAAAATTAATGGTAACCTACTTGCTTGTATGCCTTTTCCCCTTTTATTCTCATTTCATTTTCTTTTCTTTTGTCTCAGTGCATTTTTTTCTACTTGCTCTCTTTCTTTGGCAATTTGAAACTCTCCTTTGTGATTGTTTGCAATCTTGGTTAAGGAATATTTTGGTAGCAAGTTTGGCTAGTTGTAGTGCATGTGTTTATGTGCATGTGTTCATGGGTGTATGCTCATGAGCATGTTTTGTTAGCTACCAACTTCCCATGCCATGCACTTCTGTTTTAACCAGGTAGGGTTTTCCCTTTCTTGGTTCATTCTTTGGTTTTGGTGGATTTGTTTGTTTTCTTTTTGGTGTGTTCATTTGTTTTATCTAATATTTTCCCCTTTTGTTGTGTTTTTTGTTTATTTTATTTATGTTTGTGTTTGTTTGTGATATTCCATATGTGGCATGCCCTTATGCTTTTCCCCTTTGTTTTCCTTTGACAAATCCTTTTGTTAGAGTTTCAAGTTAATTTTCTATGATGATATCATGGTGATATCATTAATCCATTAGGATTTTGGATTTTTTTATCCTAGCATGCTTGCATTCACATCCCCTAAACCCCAACTTTAATTTTTTCTTAAGGTGTATCTAGGACTAGCGTATTTCTATACTTAAGCTTTTTTTTTCTTGTTAGGATTAGAAGTTTTAGAGTCCTCTTATTTTGGTATCCCATTAGTGATCACTCTGAAGTTCAAACCTAACATTTTTATAGAGTTAATTATTTTTGGATTTAGATTTTTGAGGTTCCTTTACCTAAGGTATGAAGTTGTAGTCTATCTTGAAGTCCTTGATCTTGACAACCTCTTAATAGTGAAATCCTTTTCAAAGTCAAAATTTTAGAGCTTCCTTCCCTTAGTAGCCAATTAGTGCTACTTCCAAAGTCTAACCTCAATCCACTTTAATTTAATATCCTTTTAGAGATATGTTTTCAAAGCTTCATTTTCCTAGTACCTAGTTAACATTCATTCTAAAGTATGACCTTGACATACTCCAATGTAGTATCCTTTCAAAGTTAAAGTTTTGGAGCTCCCCTATTTGAGTATCTAGTTAGTGATCATCCCTAAGTTTGAACCCAATGTGTTTTAGGTTATTAGTCATATGTTATTAGGAATTTGTAATTTTTTACCCCAAAGTACTCGTTGGAAGAAATCCTCAATTTATGAATCCCAACAATCCCTAAAATACTTATTCCTTAAAATTTTAGAATGATTATGCTCTAATTTTTGTTGATTTTCATGTCATTTTGGGAGTGTCTAAATATAGTGATGCCTAAAGGAATATGATAGGATAGTGGATTTAATTATAGTGCAAGTTACTTTATTTTATTACTAGTGGATTTCATGTGTTACCGATAGTACTCATACAAGTAGAATGTAAGCTCAATCGAAAGAGATGAAGTACCGTATAAGAGTGAATTTGCACCCCATGTGAAAATCCCCTTTTTTCCTTTATCCACCTTAGAAAACCAAGTTCAGAGGCTTAATTCCACCTAAGCCTGCTGCTTGCATCCCACTTGGTGCCTGTTTTGAGTGTTGGTGGAGGTGTTTCTATCAGGAACGCCCGCACAATGCACAAACGTCTGAGCGACACACTTACATCCCTAGCAGATTCCTGCGACTGAACCTATAGAGGCATTACTCTTCTCATTGGAGGTGAAGTTGTAATGCCCCCTTTGGCCGACTGACTCGAATATGGTTGTTTTTCTCCATTCCTCCTTCAAATTCATCCCTTCAACATGCATTTTGACCTCTTGACTGGATTCACAAGCTTCTTCACTTCACTCTTAAGCTCACTTTCACTCACTCCAAGCATTTCAAGCACTACATTGCATCCAAAGCAACACTCCATCACTTCGTTAGAGCAATTTTGGGACCACGCCATTGCAGCAGAGCCTCGAGTACTCTCATATTCTCCCCTAAGCAAGCTTGAGTGCTGTTGGTGGAGGTGGTAAGCTTCCCTATCCTCTCCTCTATCACTTGGTTGAGTAGAATAACATTGTTTTGTAGTTCTTCTTTTCTCTTTACTACATTATTTTCTTGATCTCATCTTCTTGGCTTTCCGTGGAGGTGGAAACACCTAAACGAGGGTCTGACTAAGGCATGCCCCTATACAACCACCCAACATTCTCCTCTCTTTCTGTGTGTAGGAGTACATGCTTCTCAAGGGATCAACTGGCGAACAAATTCCTTGGTGAGATTATCCTTATTCTCTTCACTCTTGCATATTTGCTTTATAATATTAGAGAGCATTTCATTTATTTAATCACATCATTCTGGCCCTTTAGTTAATCAGCTGGGCCGTTAGCTAGTTTTATTGGTTTGACCTCATCTTCATTGTTGTCTGGCCATACAGATGCCAGCAAAGTTTTGAGACGCCAGCGTGCCACACTGACATCCAGAGATTGCACTTTTGTCCTTGGACAGAGAGCTTTTTGAGGCGTAGTGTTAGACCTAAAAACCAGCTCGCCTAGCCCTTTCCTGTGTTTTGGGTTTGCAGAGTAACTGAGAGGCCTCATGGTCCTCGTTACTCTTGCCTCACATTTCCAAAAATTACATTTAACTGAGGTAAGTTAGGGCAGCCTCTTGCATCTCGACCCTCCATGACCTGGGGTCTTGTACGTGGTGGTCCCCCTCTCTTATGAGTGAAAGTACTAAGGATACCTCCTTGCATCAAAGATGTTCTCTCCATGGATGTACATTAGAGACATTGACCTTGGGCATGTAAATTTTTAATAATTTCTACAAAGGGTTTGTGGTAAAGGAGATGTGACTCTCATGACCTAGTGTATGGGAAAGTTAGGATTAGTCCAAGTTGTTGCATTCCTAGTCTCCCTTAAGTATCTAGAGCTTAACTTGGCTTGTGTAAAAGCATATAATTAGAGGAAAAGAAATATTTTTGGTCCTATAGGCTAGAATATTCTAGGCATTAGTTTAGATTCTATTGAAAGGATATTTGGACTCCTCACCTATGCAAAATATGTTAAAATCAACATGAAGTCCAGGAATTGATATATTGTAAAATCCACACTACATAAGATATAAACTTTGTGAATAACAACTTACTATTGTACAAAAGGAGATCTACAATGAAAATGGATAAGGTGATTCACAAGGGTGAATTCTAGGAAGATGAAAAAGAAATGATCACCCTTCTAAGAAGAGTATTTAGACTACCAAATGTAAAATGATTCTAACCCTGGATGGTCTCATTCATCTTACATATTTGTGATAGAAAGATAATTTACTAGGCCACCTTGGTTAGTGAAAAATTACATGAGAAACTATCAAAGGTAGAAGAAACTAATAAGTTTCATATGAAATCCTACTTGGTGTACCTATTGGCCCACAAAGAAAGCTTCCTTAAGCTAAATAAATTTAAAAACATAGATAAATGATACCTACGTGCCATCACCCCATCCACATGCCACACTTGTAGGACAACCCAATGATAAATAATAGACAACTAAAAAGTTAATTAATGTGATATCGATGCAAGACACTGTGTCTTCCTTTGATAAGGGACGAAATATGCCAATAGATACTTTGACACCTTCTCTTACTACTTCTTTGGAGGTAAGGTCACACATATCTCCATCACCACCTTCAAGACAATCAACTCCTTCTAGGTAGACTACTCTACTAATCACAAGTGTGGGACTACCTATAGGAAATTCAAGCATGCCTATATGGTTCAATGCTACATTTTAGAAGAGGTAGAGGGAATACCAACATAATTTAAGGTACTTTTAAATAATAATTGGTATGCTAAAAACTCAACACATGAGAAAGAGAGCCAAAAAAATTTCTACAACCATAGTGAATGCATAAAAATTAAGGATTGTGAAGGTGGAAAATCCATTGATAGATAAGGAAGATGGAAATATGTAGCCTCAAGATGATTAGGTACAAACAATTAATCTAGGTAATCAAACTAATGGTTAAGAGAGCCAATCCTTCAATAATTCAAAAACTACTAGAATGAATCATATGATAAGGATGTGAAAATAAAGGTATAGTTTCAAGCTCAAGTGAATGAGATCAAATACTACATCAAATATTTGATATGATTTATTTATGCTAACTCCCTTGTTCCTTTCATATTGAGGCTACTAGACAAGGGTAAGTAGGTCTAGGATGTAGGATTTGTAATTAGTGCAACTACATCATGGAGGAAATAATTGGATGCACAAGATAATATATTAATTTGGGAGGCTATCCAATGTTATCATAAGGTGAGTGATGAATCAAGTTCCTTATCAAAGTTTAAAGAAAACTTGGATGAGGAGCTCACCCAATTGGAATTTTTATATCTTAAAGAATATGACAAGGATCCCATTGGTATATTTGAATAACAAAAAGTGATAATACTTGGGAGTATTGGATAACCAATAGAGTGGTATCAACCACCAAGAGTAGAGCCAAAATGATCAAGGAGTGCAAGAACAATTTTGCAGCCAAGAGAGATGCTACTAATGCAACCATGATAGAGATAATTTTTTTTTGAGGCCATACCATTCAATTTCTAGGAAAATCCCAACAAGGTTTTATTGGCTAAGGTCATAATTAATAATTCCTTGGGAATACAAGAAAACCAATAACAAAAGAGCTCATTAATGAGCTCATGAGGGTTAAAGGCAACTTTAATATCTTCAAAGATGGGGTGTTGGAGATCAAGGAGGTGATAGAATTGGTAAAGAAGAATATAACATCCAAAAATATTAGAATTCAATATGCGATCACCCCTACTCCAATCACATCTAGTATGCATAGAAGGAATTCCAATATTAGTTCCCAGGAGCAATAAATATGTCTTCCAAGTGATCATGAGCTAGATTTTGTCTTTTCTCACATGTAATAAAGACACCACCCTTTCTGGGGATGTCTCCATCCTTATAGGTTTATTTTGAAATTATAATTCTTTATTATTTTAATAACCTATGTTGGAAGTTGTAATTGTGCACCCTAAGGGATAAAGTGGTTTCAAGTTAGCTTGTTGAGGCCTTGGTCATTTTTGGTGCTCTAGCTATTTATAGCCCTCTTATGATTTTTTTGTGGTTGTTGAAATTTAGTCATCAGTGAACTATTGAATTTTTAGTGTGGAAACCCTATTGAAAATTATAACCTACTCGTCTATTCAAAAGCAGTTAAAGGATTACACCAACTATTTTTGAATGTTCTCAACCTTGATACTAGTTTATTATACTTCATTTATATAAGAGTGAATAAATTGGTGAAACATATTTTAATGAGCTTGTAATAAAGCCATGTATAGAACCTACACATGAAATATGGTGGTTCTAATACATTCAACTTGAAATATTTTACATTATGATTTTCCTTAGACTCTTGCACTAATATTGTGGATGATTGTGTGAATACTAGTAATTAAAATACTACTTTATTGTGATTTATAAAAACTTTCAAAGCTAAGAAATAAGTCAAACTTAAATCATTGTCCATTTATTTTACTATTAATTTATTTTTACTTTATTCGTCTCTGAAACCCTAATCCTCTTTTGATATGTTTTACAACTCGATAGCTTTAGGATAGGTTTAGGATAGATTAGGTTAGTGTAGAATATGATAGATAGATATTTCTTCATTTTAGATTCAATGATTTAACCTTTATTTAGTAGATTCTAAGTGTATGACTACAAATACTTATCCAAATTTGATTGTACAACAAAGGACCCTTGTTTAAAAAATCACATAGACCACTTAGTTGTTCCAACTTAGTCAAGACCTAGCTAGAAAGGAACCTTGGAGCTGACTCCTACAAGGATTATTATATTTTCAAGAGAAGTAGAGTGTCTATTTTTCTACTTCAAGTTGGTTGTTCTAAAACTACCATAAACACTTAGCACCCTTACATAATAAAATTAAAACATTTTTCAACATTGTACTTGTTGCCACTATGAGAAAATCACCAAGAAATGAAAATAATTAAGATAGGTTATTGTAGATGGATCCAATATCTATCTATAATTTTAGACAAAAAAAATCACTGATGCCATGGTTTTTAAAACAATTTCATCAAAGTTTGATAGTTTTTAGTCTCAAGGATCTTGAGAGAGTTTTTGGATCCATGTAGCTTGAACAGATCGAGGTGAATGGGTAGTGAATGAAAACTATGGTAGAATATACTATTCTTCTTAGATGATTTAATGCTATTGGTTTTGTTCCATGAGGCATGGAATAAAAATATCACTCTTAGCACCCTTACATTGAATGAAATGAAAACATTTTGCAACAATACATTTGTTGATAGTGTGAGAAAACTATCATGAGTTAAGAAAAATAAAATAAATTAATGTAGATGGACCAACATCCACCTATACGTGTATAAATAAAATTCATAGGTGTCATAATGTAGATAGTAATGTCAACATTTGACTATTTTTGGTCTTAGGGCTCTTAAGAGACTTTATCATTCAATATGTGTAGCTTGGAAGGATTGAGATATGTGGGTAGTGAAATGAGACCTCTAGTATGTATATATATATATATATATATATATATATATATATCACTTGGAAATATTGTATTTGGTGCCATGAGGCATAAAATACAAAATATTAATTAGAGGGTGTGTGCAAGAAGTTGAGTCCACTTTTTGGCCAAAAAGTGGAAGTATTTTCCCCGATTTTCAGAATTTGTCTCGTTTAACCTAAAAATTTGAAGCACTTAAAGATTGAATCTTAAAAAAAGTCACTAATATGAAATGTAGTACTTTGATTCTAGTTTCCAAATATGTGATTTACTTTAATACCCAGATGATACACATTGATTTTAAATAGACATGTCTAAAAACCATTGTTTAAAAGTCACTTTTTTACCATACTATGATCGTGTACGCCATCCATATTTTGACCTAAATAATTATATTTTTTTGAATCCTTTTAGGAAAATATCTGTAACACACTAAAGAATGTGCACAATATTTTTTTGTAATTTTTTTGAATATATCTTTGTTAAATTTTTATTGGCATAATTGTTGTTTTGAAAATTCCTCATGTACGTCACACATAATTGTTGATTCAATAATGAGGCATAATTTTCATGTATATGCACATAAAGCCTTCGCAAAATTGAAATAACTGTGTCAAAATTCATTTTCAACAGACTTCAGCATTTATCAACTGGAAAAAAATGCGAGCTGACATTATTCCTCCATATGCTTTGCGCAAATTGAATTTTCATCCTGCGCTTAAAAGCTTGACCATCTTGCACTTTAGCAAGACCGAGAGGATGTTAGCCCTGACAGTTGTTGCCATTGATGTCAAAGACACACAAAGAAATCATATTCTTGGCATGGTTCAGACAACATGGTATTTCTGTATTTGATTTAGTACTTGTTGTGAATGCACCTTTTAGATTGAGATGTTCTTGATGGCAGGTCAGTGACTATAGCAGATTGGTGTTTATGATCTTGATGACAATTATTATATTTTCTATTGACTTGTTGACAATGTTGATACAATTGATACTATGGCATCATGATATATGTTCAGTATGGTACTTGTGCTCTTTGGTTCAAGATGATGTGTTGCAATACTTTTTTGGTCATATGGTAAAGATCTTGGTTTATGTTCATAAGGTATTGAGATCTTATTCATACCTATCATATAAGGGTTAATGTTTTGTCACTATTTCTAATGGAAAAACATTAGACATTTAGTTGGAATGAAATGAATAAGTTTTTAATAACTTAGTATTCATAAGGGTTGACATTATCAAGCATTATTATAAAATTAAAGGCATAATGAAGGTTAAATTATATTTTCTTGGTGACTTGCTATAGTAAGTCAAAGTCACTTAAGAGATCACTTAAAGGGTGTTGTCCACATATGGCAACTGACTCCTTCCCTTAGCACAACCAGATTAACAAGGTTTCTCAGTTATGCGCTATATGGTGAATTTTTTTATATAGTATAATGCATACAAAAGCGATAAGAAGTATATTGTTGATGACATAATATTGAATTATCTTTGGTAAAAGGCATGTGTCTCGGACTTCTCAAATACACTTGGTAAATGGCATATTTCATTCTTATGGAATCATTATAAGAAGTGCTTGGTTAGGGCACAAGCAACTTAGGGTTTGCAGTGGCAATCATGGATTCGATGGGTTTGTGACAAGACAATGCTGGAAAATGGTTTCATAATTCAGTCAACTCAGATTCAGGCAAGTAGATGGAATTTTTGAGTGAGCATGAAAGTTTTATTTTTACCCTCATATCTCGACATACTGGTAATATTGTTTCTTAATCACTTTATTTTGCTTCAAAGAATAAGTTATAGTTATCACTTTCGTTAAAGCTTGTTACCAGTTAATAAATGGTCGTGCTTTGTGGGATTATGTTTTCAATTTTTAGTTACTTTGTAACCCTAGTTTGGGTTTCTCTGTGGGTTGTGTTAAAGTTTCTTTCATTACTGTGGTTGAGAAAACTACAACTTGATCATTATTATTTGTTAAAGAGGAAATTAGAATAGTTTTGATAAAGATAGTTGGTTTGATATTCAGTTTATTCAAAGACAAGTACATTTTGTTATTGGAAAACAATTATGATGTTGGAAGTTTGTTTTCAGGACTGTGAACACTGTATTTGCTTTGTTGAAGACATTCAAAAGGTTGAGTTGAATAGAAAGCAAGATTATATTTTGTTGTTGATTACAAAGAAATGTTGGCAGTTGTTGATCTTATACTCTGTTAAGAATTATTTTTTGTGATATTTATCCTTTGTAATTGTTATGTTATAAAGATCTTGAGTAAAATGAAGAGATCTATTTTTGAAAGGATTGTGCACAAAATAGTAAAATATACCTAGTATACTATATGTTTTAAAGGTTCCATCCTATGAATCTTTGGGACATATACTATATTAGTGTAAAAGTGTTGTAATGTTTTGTAGAGAAACAAAGTGATCCTTTGTAGTTGAATTCATTATTGAGAGATGTATGATGAAGTGTATTCCAGTGAGGCAGATATTTGTATGCCAATGAGGCAAATGTGTAACCAGTGAGGTTCTTTGGTTAGTGAGGCCATTTTTGTTAGTGAGAAATTGTTTTATTGCCAGTGAGGCATTTGAAATCTATCAGTGAGATAGTATTGCCAGTAAGGCATTGTAAACAAAAAGTTTTGTAGATTAAGCAAGTGAGGCATCAAATCTAGAGTGGTTTTTCTACCCCTAGAGGGTTTTCTACTCATCAAATTTTTGTCTTATGGTCCGATTGCTTTGATGTGATAATGTTTCAAGAATGTGTTGATCTTTGGTTTGCTTTAATATTTCTTATATCAGTTCTTTAATGATTGCATTCAATTCATGCATGTATTTATCATTGAAATATTATGAGCATAAATTATTCAATTATTTTTCAAGGAAAAAGTTAAAATTTGTCTATGACACTAATTCACCGCCCCCCCCCCCTCTCAGTGTCTTCTTCACTCCAACAATTGGTATCAGAGGCAAACCCTTGATTTAACAAGCCTAATCATCTTAAGGGTCCTTGGTATTGGAGTGTTGTGTCTGATATGGCAAAAAGCAGAAGGAATAGGAATAAGAAATAAAAATCACAGCCTATGGAAGAGAAGTTGTCTAATATAGAACTTGATGAATTTGTGGTAGACATGAATGAATTAGATATAGAAGAGTGTGAAATTGATTTTGAGGGAGAATTATGTGCTGCCCTAGATGAGATTTAAAAACTCAGGAAAGAGAACCAAAGTTTAAAAGAACAAATTCAACAAGAAAAGGCCTCCGAGAACAAGACAGAGATAAAAGAGGACAATTGTAAAAGATTAGAATATGAAATTAGTTCATTGAAAACTGAGATTGAAGATTCTAACATGTTAATCATCTCCTTGAAAACAGAGGCTGAAGAAGGAAAGAGAATAGTAGAGAAGACTAAATTAGATTTGGAAGTTAAAACTGTTGAATACCACAAACTTGAAGGAGAAATAGTCTCTCTTAGAATAGATCTCGAGACTGTTAGAAAGCAATTAGAAAAGATTCAAAAGTTTGATGACAGTGTCAATAAGTAGAATGAAATGCTAGGGAAGAAAAAACAACATAAATATCCTACTAGTTTAGGATATGAGATAGGGAAAAATTCTTCAAATGAAAAGGAGCCAAAACACGAAATAGTCTTTGTATCTGTAGATGGAAAAGTACAAAATTTTAAAGTTAGATAAACTCCTAGAAAGAAAGTAGACTTGAGTTATCATTTTGCTGCTCTTGAGGAAGACAAGAAGAAAGTAGAAGATAAAGTTGCCGATGTTGGAAGAAAAGGAACAAATAGATTCGCAAGACCTCCACCTTCTAGGAAATATTAGTCAATGAGGTACAATTATACTCATTTTCAAGGTTATTGTTATATTTCTAACACTTATGGTCATAAAGCTACATCTTGTAAGTTTGTTGATAAAAGGTGGTTTGGGTTTTCAAGAAGAAATTCTTTTGTTTCAAAGGATCAAATGTGTTTCAATTGTCATAATATTGGTCATAAGGCCATACATTGTAGAAGGTCTGCAAAGTCTGTTAAGAAAAGTGTGTTCTTAAAAGATAAGAATATAAGATGTTTCAAATGTAATCATCTTGGGCATATAGCACACTTTTGTAGAAGCAGTGTTGAAAGACTACTTAGGGATCAAGAAAAAAAATAAAGGATCACATATGGTCTGGAGAAGAAAGCAAAGAAAAGAAGAGAAATGACCTAATCTTGTGCATGTTGCACAAGAAACATTTCTGAGCATATAAAAGGTCACATGAGGTAAGGGGGAGAAGATTTTTTTTTTTAATCTTTTAACCCCTTTGAGAAGTCTAGAAGAATATGGAACATTTGGCAGTCGTCCAGTTCAACTATATTGACATATTTGTCTTAAGAGATTCTTGTAGCAAGTGGTAAAAATGGTCAAATCTCCTCTACTCTGTGGCATTGTTTGACAATGGGTAGTGTTTGAAATGACCTGAAGATACTTTCTTTATTTGGAAACATGATCATGTAATTGCTTGTAATGCTTCTTGTAGTGTTGTTTCTCAGTGTTTTGACAACATCACACTTTTTTTTTGTGACATTAGTTGTTTCAATTCCTTGAAAGCTTTGCACAATTGTTGTGACTTGTGTGAAAAAGCATAGTGAACAGTATCAATAGTGTGCAATTTTTCATTGATGTCAAAGATTGGTATTCAATAGATAGTTAATGTGCATGAGATGTCAGAGCATGGTCATTGCTTAGGCCAGATTCATTGTATTGGTAAAGGAATTTATTGGTAAAAGCACTTGTTTTCAGATTCATTATATTGGTGAAGGGATTTATTGGTAAAAGTACTTGTTCATGATTTGATATTGATACAAAAGTGATCATTGCTCACAATGGGTTTAAGGTAGTTCATTCATTGATGAAAAAGTTTAATGATGAATGATGAAAAAGTTTAATGTTGTTGATGCCATCTATTTTTGATAATACTTGCAAAGGACATGTTTGTACAAAGGATGATTCATTTGTTCAAAGGATGGGTTGAATAGGCTGCAATTATTATTGGAAAGATCATAGTTTGATCATGGAATCATTGGTATTGGTGCTTGGTTCGGTATATAAGGTGTGATATTTTGAATCACATTTGACAGGTTAGACAAATATATTATTTGGTCATGGTCCATTTGATTACTTCATTAGCATGCTTTGCAGACTCATATTGTAATGTATGCATATTGAATATGTATATAAGTTGTTAAAGACAGTAATGTTGATGATCTTTATGAGTTCATGTAATGAACATGAGATGTCAAGACTTTTACATTCATGGTAAGTAATGATATTGGAACAAAAAGTTTATATCACAAGCATCTACATTCAGACTTATCACTGCATTCTCTATATACTCTATTAAGTAATCTATTTTGATAACAACATGTTGTTGGTATATTATCCAATGGTTTCAATGTTTGATGCTATGAAACTACATAAGAATGGAAATGGAGATGTGTGTGTGAGGCACAAAAGTATTGAAGAGAAGACACTTTGCATTGGGGCTAGACTACACTGTATTCGGGTTCATGATAACAGATCTAATTATTCTATTAACAACCAATTTAACAATGCAATTTCTTGTTACTAGCTGCTTCCTTGGGTTCAATAATGCTACGTCTAATCATTTTATGCTTTCCCAAGTCTATCTTTAGAAGATATGTGATATTTAATGGAGTTCAACTCTTGTCACTCGAGTGACATGAAGAAGTGTGTGTAGTGACAAGAAAGAATATGGAGTCAATGAAGTGTTATGTTGAGTATATAGTTATCTTGCATAAAAATGGACAGTGTTTTTTTTAATTCAATGGTGTCAATCATGCTTATCATTTGCAGTAAGTTATGGTTTTTGAAACAATGAATCTTGAGCATTACAATGTTGTGCTTGACCATTTAGACTTCATGTTATTGACAAAGTATATCTAGCATGTTTTGTGACATGAGCAGTGGATTTATAGTGATGTTGTTTTTTCCATACACAATGAAATGGTCTTTGGAACCTTGCTCTGGGGTGGTCCTTGGGACTTTGTTTGATGATAATGTATCACAACTGCTTGGTATAGATGCTTGGTGTATTTTCATGAAAATAGTAGCACAAGAGTCTTACAAAACTTTCAATGTTACTTGTTGTCAATGGATATCTTGCTTCCTAGTGATAATGATTCTTCCTTGTAGCTTCTTTGACAAAAGATGAGAAGGGCTCAGTTGTTAGATATGGTCTTAATGATGATTTGTTGAAGGTTTCTTGAACATTATTGTGGCTTTGACCAATGTTACTTGTAGGGGGAGCAAGTAATATCTCTATGACAAAGGGCAAGATGAAACATTGATATTAGTTAACAATGGTCCAATTAGCCTTGGTTTGAGTTCTGGATATGGTTCTTTGAAAGGTTGCTTGGATAGTGGTAATACAATGGAAGAGTTTGTTTATTCTATCAATGACATAGCATATTAGGAATCTCTCTCACTCCATGGAGTTAGGGGAGATTTTCATGCTTAATCTTACCCCTATTGGTATTGTTGGTATTATTAGTATTGTTATCATATATTCATTCTTGGTCATCCTGCAACATTTTTTGTCAAATTGGTTAGAGTTCTGGGGCTTTTTGATAGTGGATTATCAGGGGCATTGTACATTTTGTTTTCAGTGGTATAATAGTGAAAAATCTATTGAGCAGTGATATATTTAACTTTTTTTTATCACTTGCTTGGTATTTGAAATTTAAAATTCATAGCTTGATCTGACAGTTTCTATGGCTTATAACAGGGTAGGTTATGTGCACGACTCAGTGATATTTTAGTACAAGAGTTAATGAGGTAGCCTGCAGTTGTTGCCCTTCATGATGGATATCAGTATTACTCTTGTATTGTCTTTGCTGCTATATATCATGGGTATATTCTTAGGAATGTTGTTGTTCCATGAAGTGAGTTCAATTGCAAGGATTTGGTGACTACTACAGGATCTATTGTTCCATTTCTTGCTATGTTACATTTGCTTCATCTATTTTTGTGCAGTCCTTTGTCTCTTGATGCAAAAAGGGGGAGAGAGCTTTGGTGTTTTGCCATCAAGGCCAAAGGGGGATTTTGTTGGCCTTGACAATTGTTGCCCTTAATGTCAAAGACACACAAAGAAATTAGATTCTTGGCATAGTTCATATAGCATGGTATTTTTGTATTTGATTTAGTACTTGTTGTGAATGTACCTTTTAGATTGAGATGTTCTTGATGGCAGGTTGGTGACTATAGTAGATTGGTGTTTATGTTCTTGATAAAAATCATTATATTTGCTATTGACTTGTTGACAATGGTGATACAATTGGTACTATGACATCATGATATATGTTCAGTATGGTACTTGTGCTCTTTGGTTCAGGATGATGTGTTGCAATACTTTTCTGGTCATATGGTAAAGATCTTGGTTTATGTTCATAAGGTATTGAGATCTTATTCATACCTATCATATAAGGGTTAATTTTTTGTCACTATTTCTAATGGAAAAACATTAGACATTTAGTTGGAACGAAATGAATAAGTTTTTAATAACTTATTATTCATAAGGGTTGACATTATCAAGCATTATTATAAAATTAAAGGCAAAATGAAGGTTAAATTATATTTGCTTGGTGACTTGCTATAGTAAGTCAAAGCCACTTAAGAGATCACTTAAAGGGTGTTGTCCACATATGACAACCGACTCCTTCCCTTAGCACAATTGGATGAAAAAGGTTTCTCAGTTATGCGTTGTATGGTAATTTTTTTTATATAGTATAATGCATACAAAAACGATAAGAAGTATATTGTTGATGACATAATATTGAATTGTCTTTGGTAAAAGGCATGTGTCTCAAACTTCTCAAATAAACTTGGTAAATGGAACATTTCATTCGTATGGAATCATTATAAGAAGTGCTCAATTAGGGCACAAGCAGCTTAGGG